>JAOEHY010016767.1:0-29080 GCA_025447955.1 Psilopsiagon aurifrons | reverse complement strand
TCTATTTAATGATCAATTCAGCATATGTTCACCTTTCTCTTTTTTTACTTTTTTTTCTTTTTTATTTTTTCTTTTTTTTTTTTTTTTTTTTTTCAGTAGAACATAGGCAGGAAAGAAATACTTTATGTTTTTTGAGACTATGTGAAACACCCCTTTGCAGTTTTACGCAGTTTAATCAGTCAGGAATTTAACACTCAATGACTGAACATTAGTGTATGGAATACTACCACCACAGAACTAGAAGATTTGCATTTATGCCATCCGAATTAATACCCTGCGTAATATCTAATCACTGTACAGGAGACAGTATTTTATGCCATGAGTTGTTTAGTACTGCTTAATTAAGATACTGATGCTCAATTTCATATCAAAGGTGTTAAACAAGTTGGATAGCTATATAATCCTGAGAATTTCCATAGTTAATTATTTTATATTAAGTTCTATTTGGACTGCATGCTGAACCTTACAACTCAGATGATTAGAAATACCTGTAGTTGAGGTATGTCTGTGCAATATCTAAGCAAAATATTTTTATATAGGAGATGGTATTAGAAAAAACTTGGAGAAGGAAGGCAGAGAGAGTAAAGGATTTGTGGGTACACGAGTTGGTTATTAAAAAGGTAGCTAAAAAGCAGTGCTACATGCCTACGTTATCATAGTAGTAGGTCAAACTATTGATACATTTATGAAATTTTCAAGTTTTGAAATGGTGAAGTGCCTGTCAGAAGACAAAACTGCACAGCAATCAATACTAATACCTGTTGTAATTATATTAAAATTACAAAAAAACCCACCAAAAACAAAAAAACAAACCCAGATTATTTATTTTACTTAATACACTACAGAGATACCAATGTGTTTGTACGCCTGGATGGGAAGGAATATTCTGTGAAAAAGAATCAAATGAATGTAATTCAGAGCCTTGCAAAAACAACGGCACCTGCATGGATCTTTTCAATAGCTATCGGTAAGTGCTGCATCTTCTCCCTATATGATTATGTTCCAGGAATGACAGACTTATGCATTCAGTTACAATTTTATTGCTCAGCTTGGGAGTGGAATGTTATTACACAAATGAGGAACAACTTATGCCACAGATAAACTGCTTTATGTTCATTTAAAGTCAGCAGACATAATTAATTGTAGATGGAAAATTAAAAAAAATGCATCCATTCAAAACACTTAGCAAGTAATCTAACCTGAAGCTGTAATTTGTCAAAGAATATATAGGATCTTTTTCTGTTATGTAGGCCCTGTAAGCACAGAAGATACTTGAGTAAAAGTAGCGGAAGTGAAGGGTTGTACAATCTTAGGCGATGAGATTGTATCATTGCTGCCACCTTGTGGTTTAAAAGATAGGGAAAGAGAAATTCAAAATTTACAGGCACACTGGGAGAAAGCACGAAGATTTGACACTGTAGTATTCATAACTTAAACCCCCCGTCTTTATTTCATGCATGCATTTATGATTTAAAAATTATTCTTTTTTTTACTCTTACGAAGCTAAGGACTCCATAAACCATAGCTAAATCAGCTTCTGTTGTTTGTATCCAAGGTTTACCTGTATTTGGATGTCAGGACTAGCTAAAGCAGTCCTGTATCGGAATGTAAACCCTTAATAGATACTGATATAGCTGCATAAAGAACACAGTATAACTGTACACAATACAGAGACTAGTTGTTCTGTCATGATTATATTCCTGGTAATATAGACAATGGTCAGAAAGAAACCTACCACAGTTGCATCAGACACAATTCCTCAAATAGCCAAACATAAATTCAGCTAAGTTAAAGAATGCATATAAAATATATTTTTTTGCATTATTCTATGTTCAGGATTTAACTGAAATACTTTGAGCCATCCTAGGACTGCATAGGTATCTGTCCTATTTTGACAAAATAGTTTGAGAAATATTTTCAGTCCAATAAGAAGAAGCCTATTGAGGCTGAGAAAATCTGTTAAAGCATTTTAAGTCGATTTTTCTTTTTGGGGGGAAGGATCAAGTGGGCTGGGACAACCTGGTTTGTTTTTTTTTTGGGTAGTAATTTTTGTGTAGTTTGTGGGTTTTTTTGTATTCTACTAACAAAAAATAATTTTATAATTGTGCACTGTTTATGTGTGATAAGCTGGTTAATTCTTACATGATAAAGTGGATTATATAGGCAAATGTATAGTTTCACCACCATCAAGGACAGTTCTATGTGCAAGGATATTTTGCAACCATGTATCATTACCTGCCATTATATTATACCTATTTTTTTCAGCCTCTGGAGCATTATATATATTGCAGAACACAACACAGCTTTTCCGGTCTTTATTCATACCTAGACGAACTATGTATGAGCAAATCCAAGGACTCCCTATTGTTTGATGAGAAAAAAGGTGCTCATAAAGTACTTTTTCTGGCTTTGGGAAATACTGAGCTGCTATAGAAAATGTTTACAAGGGAACTGTAACCACCACAAGTCTAAGACTTGGCAACAACAAGGAAGATGAGTCTAGATCCATGGTTTTGTTGTATAATCTAAAGCAATTTAATTTCAGTCATTAGAGTTCTCCTAGTTTATACTGTCAGATATTAAAAGGCATTCTGCTTTTTTTCACAATTAATGTAAAAAAAGTATGATTTCTATTACATATTTTAACACTTTTCTCTTTAAAACTATAATGACAAAACCAAATGTTCATCTCATGGTAGCTAAGTAGTGGCAATGACAAGTACCTGATCCTGACGATATCCAGAAGTATCTCTAAAATTTAGTCTTTAAAACAAGATAATTGGATTCTAACTGCTTGATAGAAAAAGACCATCGGCAATCTCGAGCTGTGCCTAGCTATTGTGTTAGACAGCACTAGCTGCTCTGACCAAAGATCAGGAACTGCTTTGGAATTGCAACAGTGATAAACAGTGCAGCTGCCTTCCTGGACAAGTTCTGACACTGTTTATTTTCCTCGTGCAATTTTAGTTGCTGAGCATGATACTCAGAATTTTCTGAACTTCTTTGAAGTTGGCCACACCACCACTAGTACCTGATATTACTTCTAATTAAAATTGTTGTAAAGGATAGATAACATAGCTTTCTCTTATGCCTTTGATAACACTCATTAGTTTACTTTCTTTTAAGCATTTACAAATCCACTTGAAAACTTTTTGAAAAACTAAGTAATTTAGTGTGCAACAGCCTAAAAAATAGATTTTTGTATAGAAAAAGATAGAAAAAATATAATAAAAAAGGAAATATTTTTGTAGCAAGTTTCAGGTCTGTAATAATAATAGTACAAACTATAAAATCATAGAATAGTTAGAGTTGGAAAGGACCTTAATATCATCTAGTTCCAACCCCCATAACTACTAACTAAAAAATTCTCTTTTATATTCATTTATTTATATGGTGCTATTCATTTTTTAACCTTGATCTGCAAACTTGCTGCCAAAATTGAAGGATAAACAAGTATGTCAGAACTGAATGCTTTTCTGTATGGAATCCATTATAGGAAAATTAATCACATGCTGACAGGGGGGGTGAATAAAGCTTTCTCAGTTGTGCACTTTTATTTTAAGGAATGAGACTAAGATATTTGGAATAAGATATTGAATCAAGATTTAATCTTGAATTGTTAAATATGAATTATTTCCTGTGTCATTCCTGTTTCATTCCTGTTTACTTTTGTTCAGGTTGATAAACTAAGGAATTTGGTTTTCTCCTTTCTCATTTTTCAGTTTGGGGCATGGCACAGCAAAATCAGTAATTGAGAATAGTTTCATGCATATATTTCCAGTACCCTCTGAACCTCACTCTAATTCTCACGACAGCATAATCTCTCAAATTATGTCTCTGAACATTTGCAGACAGATGCATCTATTATGCTAAATTCCCTATTTCTTCTCTATCCTATTGTATCATCTCTCCTGATACTTTTGAGTACTTTTGCCCTAATAACACAAGCTCTAATTAAAGCCCTTGTGTCTCCTTTGCTTTTACAAGCTCATAGGGAAACTTTAAGTGAAAACTCTCTTCAGATCTTCTTGCAAAATAGTAGGCAACATAGTTTCATGGATGAACCAGTGCTTCTAATGGTGTAGAATAGTTCTGGACTTGTCTGCAATCATTATGACTTTAAAAAGCGGAGAATTAACCAAGGGTCTTTACGAAGTACTCAGTTACACCTGTGTACTCCCACTGAATCCCACAGATTCATGCTATTTGCCATTTTGTCAGTATTTGTTGAGATGATGTGTTGTTGCTGCTTTTCTTTTTATACCATATCAATGGACTTTTCTATACCAATCAGAAAATTGTACTTTCTGAAGTATATTTCTTTATGCCATCTATTGATCTTGTAGTCTTTATAACAGGTTTAGTGTTTACTTAAGAAAAGTTATCCTTTGTCAGTGGCTGAATAAGGTACCATTTTACAATCTCCTTGGAAACTGAAGTCCAGTTCTATTTTTATACCTGTAGTTTATTCTTTTTCCTCTTTAATGGTTCTTTTCTAGCATTTTCCTTTCCAAAAAAAAAAGTAAAAAAATTAGAGAATAGTTATCCTTACAGTATCTTGATTCACTGACTGGGATTCATGCTGGCTGTGTCAGTCAGTCTAATAGTGCTGGTCCTTAGCGTCAGAGCTCTATCTAAAATCTCGACTCTCTATGACTTTACTATATGCATTCTTTTCATTGTAACTTATTTAAATATAATTTTATTGTAAATTAATATGTATATTAGTTAGGAAATGGATGATCTCTCTGATGGGAATATTTAAAAAGACTGCCAGACTAAGCAACTTCCAAACTTCAGAATGACTCTTTGCTGGATTGCTAATATTCATTAACACTACACATTGCCAAAGGTTGATTCTTAATTGCTGTTAATCATTATCATTGCATGTATAACACCATTAGTCCTTACCATTATTAACTTTAAAAATAACATTATTTATATATGTGTATTTATCATGTTTATATAATCTTGCAATACTGTGGAATTGATGCTGTTTAGTTAGCACTGGTAGCTATGACTGTTGATAGCTCTTAGCTGCTGACATCAAGGTAGCAAGTCCCTAGAGTTCTTCAGTGATGGAGGAAACCACAGTGGCCTGTCTTCTTTCCCTGACTTTCCTCACTGATCATCAATGTTTTATGCTTCATACATCCTCCCTAAAACATGGTCTTATATGCCCTTGAAATCTTACTTTTTGAATAAAAAAAGGGGACCCCTTCTTGTTTCACTGACTTTTGCAGAGACAGGCATCTTTCCTGACTGGTCATTCTTACCCTTTAGATTTTAATTCTGGTACAGGTTTTCTTATACTTTGTGCAGCTATTATCACAGGTCTCCATTTGCCTCTTCACAATTACGTATAGTATTTAAATATTTAAGCCTAGTTGTGTTATGAAATTCAGTAAGTGGTGTTACAGTATTATGAAATACTCATTTTTTCTAGTTACACTATTTTAGCATGCTTATGTCTGGAACACGTATTAAGTACAGTTCCTTTAGCCTGCTTCTAAGCACCTGGTTTTTCGGGGTACAGTGGTCCTTTTCTTTGGTTACATATGATATCGATCTGATTTTTGTCTAACATTATGACTGTTTACACATGGGTACTCAGTAAAAAATTGTAGGTGGTTTTGTAATCTTTTATATGACTATAATTCTAGGAGCTAGCTTTTTCGTTTCAGAGGTGACTCTGAACATCTCTTTGCCAATAACTTCTGCAAAGACAAATGACAAAAGTTGGTAAATGCCAATGTCACCTTTAAATATGAGGCTTAAGTTTCTTAAGCAATAGTTAGAAATTACTGATAATGTGCAAAAATGTTGTCTGTTTAAATGCTCTTTATTTAAACTCTTCTGGTTTATATCCTGTCCTGTAAGATGCCCTGGTTTTCCTATCTCCCTTTAGACTCTGAGTTGTAGTTAGAGTGAATGGTCTTTTTAGTCATTTCAGACTGTGCTAGTCTTCCTTAGCAACGCTTCTTCAATTAGTAACTATGCCCCAATCACCTTTCTTCCTCTTTACTTAGATAATTTATGCTAGCTGACAATCTGGGTATCTATACTGTCAGCCAGAGTTAGACTTATTTTATCTCTTTCCTGTTATTTTCACAGTCAATTCACAAATACATCTTGCCTTGTAGCTCCCCTCTTTGCCTCTTAGCATTTGAAGCCACGTCTTCTTTTCAGACTAAAAAAATAGTTTTTCATTAGTGTAACTGTCATCTACCTGTGCTGAGTTCTTGAAAAAGGACTAGTCTTCTGTCATTAGAATGTATTCAGTGTTATGCATACCATAATCTTTAATTATATTACTGTTGCAGGAAAGAAGCATCCAGTTTTGCTCCTTTTTTCAGGCATCTAGGGAGGATTTACAGAGTTTCAACTGTGCCTTAGGAAAGTACAATTAAAGTCAGCCTCTGTTTTCTCTGAACTATGCAAGGATTGTTCTTTGCTAAATTTTATAACCTGGTGATTTGGAAATTAGGGATGGGTGAATATCTGAAAGATCCATGAGTAAAAGCAAGCATATTTATGCAGCAGATAATAAGATAATAATAATATTTAAGATACGTTTATTTCTAAATGAATGGCTTTTAAACTATCATGGAATTCAAAAGAAAATTGTAATATGATTATAATTTGAATTTTGAGTTCAGTCTGCCTTCTGTTTTTACTGGCACTCCTTTAAGCTACTTTAAACTATTTCTATACTCTTTCTTGCTTTTTCTCTCCCAGAAGCAATAAACAGCTTTTCCCACAGATGGGGATCAGCTTGGCATTTAATGGTCCCAGATGCCAAACTCTGGAACACTTTTTTTGCAAGCATCTGGCTTTTTCGCTGGCATTTCTTCAGGGTTCTTTGGCCAGCTCTTCCTCTCTTGCTGCAGAGACATTTCCCGAAATATTTATTTGTTGCACTTCTGACTTTAGTCCTGACTTTTTGGGGTTTTTTTCATCTTACTACCAAGCTATGTGTTCACCTCTTACTGAAAATCATCTTTAAAGGATTCATGTGGACAGTCAGGAGATTTACTAATGAATTAGCTAAAGAAATTTGTGAAAGCAAGGGCAATTGTTCCCTTCAAAGATAACAAGTGATTTACAATTTTGTCTCTGGTAATACTGCTAAGAACCAAAAATGTGTAGAATGCTGTTTGTTATACTGCAGTGTGTGAATTCAGCTTTAGGGTTTTCATTGCCTGAGGCTAACAACAAAATAGCACTGTGCCATCTCAGTAGCATTTACTTAAAAGTTACTGACATTCTGCACCCGTTAGGGCATATTTTGGACATTATTCAACAGTTTTCTGAAAGTACTATAGCATTTTTATTCAAAATCCCAATGAAACATAAAAGGATGCACAGTAGGTACCTGGAAAATACCTCCTCCACCCAAAAAGGATCATCAAGTTTTCCTTTCTGAACAGTAGAACTGGTCCTCCTGGTATATTCAATCATTGTGTGACATATTTTAAATAAATGTTTTAGAATATGTTTCTACTACAGACATCAAAAAAAAGACATTAAAATAATCATCTGATCAACTCACAGGTTAAACGGAGGGAGTACAAACCAGTTTCTAAAATAATGAAGTACCTGAGGCATAGCTTTGAGAGTGCCTGAAATGTGATACAAAAGTTATCCAAATTTATCAGCGCTGTAGGGCAGTTAAACACTTTCAGCATAAATAATGTTAAGTATATAAGCACAGCTAACAGATGAAGCAGTTTGCACATCTGTTTCTGGGCTCATTTTCTGGGAACTATTTCTGGGGTCATCAGAGGACTGCTGTGAACTCTTTGAGGAGCTTCAGGGTGCCTGCTGCTCCTGTGAAGAGACAGCTACAGGAGGCTATGACTGCTGTAGTAGTTTCCCACGAGCTTTGTTGTCAACTATTCTTGATTGATCTTGATTGATGGAAACTTTGAGCTATTTATTTCCAGCTGACTCCTCATTAGGGACAGTCCAGCATCCTTTCAGCAAATGCTGGAAAGAGTATACAACTACCAAGCCTAGAGCACAGCCAACACAGCCACTAGTGTAGAAGGGGGCCAGAAACTCTTGAGGACACTGTGTACTTAGGTAGTGAGGCACTACAAGAAATTATACCTTAGCAGCCAGAGGAGCAACTACCTCAGCATATTAGAGACCTCAAACTGGATTGAGGTCCTCAGGGGGAAGGTAGTTCTGCAGGCATGGTGCTGCAGAAATGTCTAGGGATACTTGCTGAGCCTAGGACCAGAGGTTCCAGTGTCCTTGCCTGCATGAAGTACTTGTGTGCTGGAGAAGGAGTAGTGCAGCTGAGTAAATGAGCTGCAGGAGGCAGTACTCAGACTGTGCAACTTGAGAGATAATAACAGTATTATATTCTCCAAGACTCTACAGATTCAAGAACCTGAACTCTTAACCATAATAAAAGAGGACCAGAAAAAGTCTGTGCTTAGGAGGCTTGTAAGTGGAGACTCCAGTGGTGATGAAGACTGGAAGACTGTGATATGGACAGTGCAATGAGGGCTCCTGTCCTACACACAGGAACCTCTGCAGCTACAGAGTTGATTCAGTGAGCTGGTATCAAAGGGACCAGAAGGTCTGTCCAGCTGGTTCAGCTGAACCTGAGCCATGAGGCAGCACTGAGAGACAGGGAGTGAGTGTACTAGAAGACTTCCTGCTGTGGGATCATGATAGATGTATCATGAGTCCTGAGGGAACTGTCTGATGTCCTTGCAAGGCCATACTTGATTACCTTTAAAAGGTCTTGGTGACTGGAAGCGGTTCATGAGAATTGGAGGAAAGACAGAAACCAAAAGTATGTCAGAGAATTGAATGGAAAAGTGCAGGAAAAAGAAGGGTAGAAATAGAAAATATTGCTGATATCTTCATGAAAGGCAAGGAGAATCTGTGAAGTTGTGGATCAGTCAGCCACACTCTCGTGTGGGAAGGTGATGGAGCAAATAATCCTTGAAAACATTTCCACACGTGATGGAAAAGAAGGTGAGGCAGAGCATAGGTTTATGAAATGAAAATTATGCTTGATGCTAGCATTCAATGAGATGACTGGCTTGACAGATAATAGGAGAGCTGTGGGTGTTGTTTATCTTGACTTTAGACACTATTATAGATGAAATTGACTGTACTGCCAGGCACAAAGACCAGATGGTCAGTCAGTGATGATAAACTCACAAGATAGATAAGGTAGAAAGAGCTGAGACTATTTAGCCTGGATCAGGGAAGGCTGAGCAAGATCAAAGAGTCTAATACTGGGGAAGGGGGCAGTGAGATAGGGGAAAGGCACAGGTAAGTGCCAAAAGTGGGTTAGAAAACTGTATGGAGTTGCTTTTTAAAAATGGAACTTTTCAACAAATTCAGAATTTGGTAAAAGCATTGAGGTGAAGGTAACAGAAGTCTGGAGAAACAGTTGGGACCATCTCAGAATATTCTTGCTGGGGTCTGAAAATAAGATGGTGGTGCATTGGAAGGCAGGTATATGAGGCAAAGTGCTGAATGAAAGACTGAATAAATCTTAAGGAGAAGTGTGGGAGAGACAGAAAGCTGGTGCTCATGATGAGATTTGGTCTAATAAATAAAAATGATAGAACAAAACATACCCTATTGCCTTCAGTTCAAATGACAACAGGTGGCATTGTTTGATTGTTTTTTTAATTTATTTTGCCATAATTTATTTTGTTTACCTCAAATTGAGTATGTAATTTCTAATATTTGGCATTTTAATGCCTGTCAGAATCTGATGGAAGTTCCCATCATGCTATATAGCAATGATATTAAAATTGAAATTGAGCAGCGTGTCTTCTGTAGCTACAGTTCTGGGCAATAACAAAAATGCTGCCACCACTAAGTATTTTTTGCAGAGTGTGTGTGTGTAAGAATTAAAACTACAATGGATAGAAATAAGATAGGCAATGAAGAGAAGAATGTCTGAAAAGGCTTTCAAGACAGACTTCACTAACTATTTCAAATCTAAACCTGTTACAATGCTTCTGTTGCTGATGATTCATAATAGACTCCATTTTGCTTGTTCTTTTTCCCATCATTTAACAGTTCCCTAAAAGCATATTCACTTTTTTAATTCCGGAAATCTTAGTAAAATCAGAGATTTAAACAAACAAACAAACCAACAAAAAAAAAAAATGGAGCTGACACTTTAAGAATGGCTCATTAGAAAAGAGTGGGAAAACCATCCATCATTGTTAGCTGCAGATTAGATATTTCATGCATCAGCAGTGTCTAATAGATGCACAAAGGAACAAAATTTAGAAAGGATTATGGGCATTGCTGCCGATGCTATATCCTGATGAACCATGGAGAATGGGTAATAAACAGTTCCACATAAAAGGACAGGACATTCTCTTTACTATAAAATCTGTAATTTTTTTTTTTCACTTGATTTAGAAAATCATTAGCAAAACCTACGTTTCACTTGTTTAAACAGATTTCATTGGTTTCATAGGTTTTACCTACCTTCTTAGAGCAATTCTAAAGTGGTTCAGGGTCAAAATTTTGCAAATTAATTGTCTCAGTTTTAATGCCAAAATGTTGCCTGTGTGTATTTCCCACTGAAATGACATTCTGGCCAAAACAAAAGCAAAGTTTAATCTTCAGTTTGAGGCATTTTCTTTTGGAGTGAACAACAGCAGTCACAATTTGCCTATGAACAACCTGAAAGACTACTTTGCAGGCAGCATTTTCTCTGTTTTGGGAGATGATAGGGAGAAAATTAATCCTGACTATTTATTTAGTTGTAGTTTAGGTGAACACATTCTAGTTATGCCAAACAGTTCAGTAGGGAAATACTATCTATCTCATCAGTGGTGCTCACATACCTCAGACGAGTAGATTATATTACCATTGTTAGGTTACTGGGGTGATGAAGATAGCATATGAAGAAGAATTCTACAAGACTATTCACAGAATAGAGTAAAATCTAGTGTTTGTGAAACTGGCAGTATGTGGCCTATAGCTAATGGAATAAAAATAGAGTTCTGTTTTGTTTTGGTCTTCCATTTAAGACATGCTAAAAGAAATTAATATAAGACTTTTCTTTTAAAAAATATATATCTTTTTAGAAGATTGTGCTAGCAACTACGAAATTGGTTTTGAGGAAGAGTATAATTTTATGTTTAGAAAACGTTTCAAAAGGTATGAGTTATTCAGCTAAAGCAGACACATCTTTGAAATGATTGCTTATATATGAAATATGTGTACAAATATACAAATTACATGAAATTCTTCTAGCATTGTAAACTGTATACAATACATAATTAGTAAATCAACATAATTTTCCCCACCACTATTTTCTATGGGTGATGGAATTTTAGTTGATAGTATTTCTAAGTATGTCTGGGATCTAAACTGTTGTGTTCTGTTAGATAAATATAAGTATTATAGGGAAGTTTATTTAGACTGCTATTACAGATAATATACCGTTAAAGGTCCTCTATAAAGCAGCACTCTCTCTTCAGCAGGAGCAAGCAGACTGCATAATGCAGGATCTATAATTATCGTATTTGCTTCCATCAAAAGCCAGTTTGAATGTGTAAGAAAAAAAATCTATCACAGTTATAATAGGCAGCCTTTATCTTTTGAAGGTCACAAATAGAGAAAAGGGAGCACAAATCCTCAAGTCACATCCCTCTATGAGCATCCATAAGTATTCCTATGTATGTCCCTTAGGCTTGTTCATTCCCTATTGGGAAGGGGCAGTCATAAAATTTTCATAGGTTTGGTCTACTGAAGTTACCCAGTGAGACAGCCATAGTAGAAAGTCCGATTGTTCATATTATAGTATCAAGGGTAGATAAAACCGTAAGTGACTCTTGGAGACCAACTGAAAATCATTTTTTGCTGTTGGCTTTCATAGCTTTATATCAGAACAATGATTTTTCTAAGGACAAAGCTATTTTTGAAATGCTGGTTGCAAAGACATGGCAAGTTGAATTTTGTTTTGCAACAGTCTGTAGTAGGGAGATACCTACCTCATCTTGTGACTGCAGTATTTGAACAGCATAGACATATACGTATATATACAAGCTTCCCAGGGAAGTGGTGGAATCACTGTCCCTGGAAATGTTCAGAAAACATGTAGACGAGGCCCTTAGTGACATAGTTTAGTGTGAAATTGGCAATCCTGGGGTAACAGTTTGACTTGATGATCTTAGAGGCCTTTTCCAACCTAGCTGATTCTATGATTCTGGCTTTTTGTTGGGGTTTTTTTGTTGTTGTTTTTTTTTTTTTAATAACATTGAGAAATACTTTCTGAGTTGAATTTAAAAATGCTTACTTTTGCTCTTTTCCTACTGTTTATATGCTTGGAAGTTGTGGCACTTCTTTAAAAATATTTCATAGGCTTAATGAAATAATTCTTTCTAGGCAAACTTAAGCAAGGCCTGTGGTAGGTAATCTTTAGTAAACTTATTCGTGAAATGTTACAGCCTCAGTTATTTGTGGGAAGTTACAATCTTCTGATATCTTCAGATGACTTCTAAGACATTAGTATATTAAATCATTAATGAAGATCAGTTTGCATAAAACATTTTTTCTTTTCTATTATTCTAATAACAAATTTGAACCCAGAGGCATCCTTACTGCTTAACCTTTTCTAAAATACTTTCTAAACTGCCAGTATTGATGAAAACACACTCCGTAGTCTTTCCAAAAGTTTTACTTTGTACTGGCTCCTTTGAAAATCTGAGTTTATAATGTTCAAATTTATATTTATTTATTCAAAATTTCAACTTAGCATTGTGAGAGTTGTTCACATGCTAAATGATTCATCAGATAAACTGATATAATTGACTGCTGCTAGTGTAGGTAAAGATCAAGTGACAATACTGAAAGCAGCTTAAAAAATAGGCTTAGAACATTGGGGGAAAATGCTGATAAAGACATCTTAAATGACGAATGTGTTTGCAGAATTCAGAAACAGAAACATGAGGGTGAGAAATGCTTCTTTGTCATTATGTGTAGGTCATTTGCATAAACTTCTGAATTGGTGTGTATTAAGTTTAGTTATTTTTCATGTATATTTTCCAAATGTCAAAGTGATCTATCTTCAGCGTTAAATTTCTCATTCTTCAAAAAATTTCAGAGTTGCAGCATGATATCTACCAGTTCACGTTGCTGTACTAATTATTGCTAATAAAGATTAGCATTTATAATTACCTTTACTTGGTCTTCTGTTGTTGCCTGTAGTGCAAGGAACAGAGCAGGAAAGATCTCCTTTACCCCGCCTGCAGCAGAAGTAGGTGAAGAGCTTTGAGGTCAGTTGACAGAACTACTGTTGCATTGCTAAACTCTCCAAATTAACAAACGTCTTTCTTGCAGGGGCTGATAACTGCTTGTACGTGATAGCTTTTATTTTCTTTAGTGCAGGATTCATCTTCCCTTCAGATTTTTGAGCTCAAAAAGGACTTGTCTCAAAAACAGTGTACTAAAATATGGCAAAAGTTACCTGTAACTGTCAGAGAATATCAGAGCAATAGAAACTGAAAAACAGTATTGAGCTTATTTTCGTATCAACTAGGCCCTTTACACTGAAATCTATTACAGAAGAAGAGATTTCCAGGGGAAAATAGTACCAGGTGCCAGTTTTCATAGGTGCAACAGCAAACTCACTACCAGGTTTGTCATTAAGGACTGGTATTAAGATAGAGGAGCACAAGCAAGCAGGCAGCTAGGGAGATGGAAGCGTTTTGTTCAGGAATTCTTCAAAGACGGAGAGTCTTCCAGATGGAGCTCAGATGTTGAGTAAATCAGTTAACAGATTAACTTTATGTAATATCAGCTTCTTGGACACTGCATAACAACTGATTCCCTCTGGTTCTTGAAAGAATGAAATAATACTTCTCTTTTCTCTACCAAAGCAAATCGATATCATCAAAGATCCTGGAGGTATACTCTACTTCTTGTTCACCACAGTATTGATTTACTGATGCCGTGTTTTCACAAATGAATGTTTTGCTCTCTGGCAGATGAAATCTTTGGAGAAGTGCTGCATGTTAAAAAGGATGCTGTCCTGGGTTCGGCAGTAGCAGTCGTTTTTCTCCTTCTTGGTAGCTAGTGTGGAGCTGTGTTTTTTTGACTTTCGGCTTGGGAACAGTGTTGACAACACCAATGTTTTGGTTACTGCTTAGTACATTTTGGTCTGGCCAAGGACTTTCTGAGTCTCATGCTCTGCCAGGGAGGAGGGTAAGCTGGGAGGGAGAAGAGACGGGGCATCTGATCCAAGCTGACCAAAGAGGTATTCCATAACATAGGAACTTGCTTGTTTTACGGCTTAAACCACAACAGTTCTTTTAGGAGGGAGAAGTGAGTGAACAAACTGCGTGGCTGATTTACAGCTTAAACCACGACAGACGCAAGTTAAGTATTGTTCCTCAGATTGCAGGATGGAATCTTTTGAGTTACCTTGTTGATGTTGTACTGATTGTTGTTGTTCCAGTGTGGGACAAAGGACTCACAGGCAAAGAACGCAGCTCTTGATGTTAGTGACAACAGGTAGTTAGATGAAAAAGAATGTGTGCCTTTTCCCCTTGCATTTTGTTAAGAACAGAAGGAAGTATAAAACACATTTACTTAAGAGATGATGTTACTTATTTAAGAGCAGCTTCACATGGCAGAATGCATGGATAGCCTATATGGGGGTCTGCAGTAATTCAAGAAACGAACTCCACTACTCAGAAAATCATTTTATGCACTGAATGCAGATTAAGACAGCTCTTTCTTTCTCTTTACATTGTGTTGTGTGCTGACTTGCTAAACTGCATTTGAAAAATTTCACATGACTGTGATAACCTTCATATATAACTTGGGGAATTTAGAAGGAAGTTCCTGGTTTGTTAAGGGATGATTTGGTATTTTCTTTATCTTTTTATAATATGTGTCAACAATCTTAACCACAGTAAGTAGTTATTATCTAGCATGTCAGTATTATCTAGTACCCTAAATAGTAACCAAATCTGTAAAACAAAAGAAAAAATATTCCATAGCATAAAAATTTTGTTTGTTTGTTTGTAATTTTTAATTAATTCCTGCTCCACCTAAAATAGAAGTTTCAGGAGGTAAGGCTGACTGGAAAGGTACTTTACTGATTGTTTTCTATGTGGTCAGGGTCAATGAGTCAGACTGTTCACACCAAACTATTGTATTTTCTGGTTCAGGAAAATGGAAAAAGAAGAAAAGCTGCATTAAAAAATTAGGAGTTGAAAGCTGAGAATATTTTTTGCAAAACATAAAATTATTTTTCTGAAAACAAAAATGAGAGCATTGCGGCTGGACTACAGCTTAAACTAGAAGCTGAAATATAGCTTGCCCTCTGATTGAGTCTGTTGTGTGAGCTCATTGCTTCACATAGAGAATTAAGGAAGAAATACCTGGAAAACAAGCAAATGCAACTTTGTCTATTTGTTAAACATTTTTTTTCTTTGTGTCATGTCCCTGAATACACATAATATTAGGAACAGATTTTAATTATTATAGAAATGAAGAATTTGACCGGGGGGTAATGGAAGCAAAAGTATATAGAATAGAGAAAAAGCATCCTAAAAAATAAGAAAAGTGACAAGTATTATAAGGCTGAAGCGATTTAATTGGAAGGGAATGAAAACTACCTAAGCCCTCTAAAGCTTTTCTATGTGCATCAAACGCACAAAAACCACATCTTTACTTATAGTAGTAGAAACAGAATCTTTCTCTTTACAGAAATGTACCTTCTGAATCCTTTTTTCTTTAGTGGGGTCAATATCCACTTCTGTTTTCGGCTATAAGAAATATTTCTAGCTTTCTTCTTCATTTCTATGAGAAACTAATATAAAATTGTTCACTGATAGACTACCTTTTTAGTAAAAGAATACAGCTGCTTCTGAAATATCAGGGATTCATAACATGTCAGATTGGAAAAAATAGCATAGTTTAAAAAAAAAGCCAGGACAACCCATTGAATTGGATTTTCAAATTTGACTGATTTAGATTGTTAAATAATAATATTTTCAAATTTGAGGAAAGTGGTTTGGTCTAGATATTTCTTTGTGTATCTTACAGAGAACGCTAAATTCATAAGCCTATCTTCTTGGTTTCCTTTATAGCCAAGGAAGACAAGTAAATGGATAGATTCCTTCCAGAAGGTTTCATTCTTCTCTTCTGAGATCTGGACTAAGTAGCTTACTTCACTGACAAAACAGCATCTTCAAAGTGGCTTAACTCAGAATGTGCAAACTTTAAGTTGTTAGAAGTGCGTGGTTTGTTCCTAACTAGTGTGCTCTGCAATGTTTCTGAAGGCCAAATCTCTCACTTGTCTAGCGGAAATGAAGCACACTCCAGGATGAGTTTTAGTTCAGAATGTGATTAGACTTTTAAAGTAAATAAAGTGAATAACCTAGATGTACCTAATTGATTGGCTTGCAGCATTGAATGATCATACACAAACTGGAATGAAACTAAATGTTGTGGGTAAACCCAGCTGGCAACTAAGTATGACACAGCTGTTAACTCAACTGCCCCTTTTCTTTCTTGCCAGGCAGGATGGAGAGGAGAATTGAAAGAATGTAAAACCCACAGGTTGAGATAAGAACAGTTTAATAACTAAAATAAAGTAAAATATAGTGGTAATAGAAATAATATCAACAACAGGAAACAAGAGAGGAAATGAAAGCTCAGAAAATACAAACGATGCACAATTGCTCACCATCCACTGACCAATACCCAGCCCGATCTGAGCAGTAATAGGTCCCGTCTGGGTAACTCCATCCAGTTTATACACTGGGCATGACATGCTGTAGTATGGAATACCCCTTTGGCTAGTTTGGGTCAGGTGTCCCATCTCTGCTTCCTCCCAGCTTCCCATGCCCATCATCTCTGGCAGAGCATGAGACTGAAAAGTCCTTGATCAGGGTAAGTGCTACTGAGCAACAGCTAAAACTCTGATGTGTTATCATCACTGTTCTCAGGTTAAAGCCAAAACACAGCCCTACACCAGCTACTAGGAAGCAAAATAACTCTATCCCACGTGAAACCAGGACACTAAATTAGAGGATATACTTTGTGTGTATCCTTGTGTTAAAATTACAGTATTTTCAGTGCCCAGCATTCCTACAACAGTTAGGAGGACCCTGGGGATTGGTTGCACACCTGCACTGAACTGTATGATTAAGTTCAGGACCCTGAAGTAGAAAGCACTGGTGTAGAAAAGATCTTTCTGTTATTCATATTAACCAAAAGTTTCCTGGTCCACCTCAGAGAAGGGGAATGAGTGAGCAAATTTATAAAGCAGCATTTTTATTTCAGGATTTATCTGGTCCTGCCTTCTTAACCACAGCAACAAAAGAAGCAAGAATTTTAGTCTTTGCCATTATTATCCTTTATGACTTTGTCTCAATCATTTAAAAGGTCTAACCCATTGCTAGTATTCATAAATATTACTATATATGCCCCATGTTTAAAGTATGTAAAAAAAAAGAGCAGAATAAAAACTAATACTACTTTTGCCATGTGGAACAGATTAAGCAATTAGTTTCATTCTCAGTCTTGGGCATTTCCCTGTCACAGCATACCTCTCCTGAGGTCCCATCTGCAGCCTAGCTGTGTCTCGCAGTCCTCAGAACACAGAGGGCTATGATTTGTCAGGTAGCGACTGCAGGAAGGGGGGTCACCCCCTCCTATAGGGGTCACTTCCTGAGCTGAAGCTGGAGCATGAGCCCTATCAGCAGTCTCTGGCCCCAGTACAGGGCTTAAACTAGCGAGACTGAGCCACTTCACTGCAAGGTCAGCCCACAGTTGGCGGCCTTGTGCAAGCAGTGGCAAATTCATAAAATCACAGAATCACAGAAACAAATCATGATGTGTAACTGATCTCCATTTGAGCATTGAGACATTGTCTATAAACTGTTTGGACACAGCCATCCAGCCAGTTATTTATCCATCTAATAGTCCATCCATCAGACCTGTATCCCTCCAGTTTTGCAGCAAGAGTGCTGTGTGCAACCATATCAAAGGCCTTACAGAAGTAAAGATAGGCTGTAGCTTTTCACTTGCCTACTAATGCAGTCACTCCATGTGGGCTGGATTAGTCAGGCATGATTTGCCCCTTGGTGAAGCCATGTTGGCTGTTTCTGATCACCTCCTGATCTTCCATGTGTTTCCACGTAACTTGCAGGAGGATCTGTTCCATGATCTTCCCAGGCATAATGATGAGATGAGGAGAGACATGAGTGGAAATCTGAAAAAAATCTAGTAGTGACATATGAAAGTGGAGAACTAGTAGCACCAGAACAACATCAGAGATATACTCATCATATGACTTTTGCAAGTGAAAGATGGTGAAGTACGTAAGATGGGTCAGAGAGCTGCTTGAGGAACAAAGAGGGCTTCAAGCTTTCAGAGAACAAAAGATTTTGTGGGAGGAAAGAGGAGAGAGAAAAATGAATATTTGAAGCCTCTGTGGTGACTGGAAGTGTATGTCTTTAGAGCTTTGTGGTGTGTGTTGGTGCTCTAAATTTAAAGCTGTGCATGTACTGAAAGCAAGCTCTCATTTTACTACTTCAGAGGGTTCAATAATCTCTAGCTTACCAGAAATAAATTTGTTACTGAGCACTGTGGTTTTTCAGGCTGTTAGCTGATTTGATTGAATGTACTAGACAACATAAACTCTTACTGTAGAATGAACCATTGTTGCATGTATTGTATAGCTAACAGGCTAACCTACACTTCATTGAACATCTTGAAATTTCTCATCAAGATCCTGTCAAATAATGAGGCAGGTGAATGATGGGCACAGTGTATCTGAGGGTTCAGTTTAGGATTCCTGTTGCTTTGACTAAAACACTATGGAAAAAACCCAGTTTTGCTGCATCTTGAATCTTACTTTTTTTTTCTGTAGAAACACCTGTACCTGTGGCAAAGGCAAGCTCCTCGACTGATATTTTCTGAAAAATTGGTGCAAAAATACAAATTTAGACTGAAAAGACCAGTTTGTTTTTTGGTTTTCTGCTGTAAGATGTCTGAAGGCCAAAAAGGGCTCCTTCTGAAATTTGTTCTGGGCTCTTACAATCATCTGCATTACTGCTTTTGTCAAGCTTTGACTTTTTTCCAGGTCTTCTAGATGGACTAGGTAGAAATAAAGTAACTTAGATCTCTTAATGTTCAGGGTGGATTCCCGTTCTGGTTGGCACCCTGACAAAAAATGGCTTTGGCTCAGGGCAGCTCTTGCTAATGTGTGTAAATAACTGATGGAAAGGAGAGGCAGACTCTTCTCAGTGGTATCCAGTGACAGGGTAAGAGGCAGTGGACAAAAGCTGATATACATTAAAGTCCACTTTAAGATAAGAAAATACATTGGTTTTAGTGTGAGGGAGATCAGGAGCAGAAACAAGTTGCCCAGAGAGTTTGTGGAGTGGATATGTGGAGAAACTTGAAGTATCAAAGGCACAGGCCTAAGAAACCTCTACCTGACCCTGTTTTGAGCAGGGGGGACTAGATAGGCCTCTGGGACTTTTTCCAACATCAACCATTCAGGGATTCTTATGACACTTTGCTATTATTTGATTCCTTAAAACCTGTAAGGTAGAACATAAAGAAGGTGATATTTCACTTCAATGTGAGAAAAAAAGAGGGAATTTTCAAGCAGGTGAGAACCAAATAACTCATACAGAGAGATAAGCTTACGCTAATATTAGTTTTTCTGAGTACCATTCATGACTATAGCTTGCAATTTTTGACTTTGACTTCAATATTTAAACAGGAAGTAAAATGCAAATCCATGCCTATACTTTACATTGTATATTTTCATTACTTTCTGCTTTTGTTTGTTGGAAAGTCAACAGATAATATTTATGAAAGCTGACTTGTATGTGTGTTGGGAGTTCAAAAAAGTTTATATAATGTCTAAATGATTTAGGAATAAACACAAAGTTGTATATAAAATATCTGCCATATTTAGAATTTTGTCCTTACAAGGTATATGAAAACTTCAATGGTGTTTTGCTACAGCTATTAGATCTTTTTATCTGAGTTTGCAAGTTGATGAAAGAGCAGCAAAGGCTGTATTGTATATATTATGTGGTCTCATAAAAGTACAGGTGACTTTTTTTTTCCTGATTTTCTTTTTTTTTTTTTTTTAATGTAGTGAGTAAACTGGTCATTTTGAAAAAGACTGGATTTTTTGCCTTTTGATCAGATATCTCCAAGAATATCAGATATAGCAGATTAATTGATAAGTCATGGTTAAAAAACTACTTCATATTCTTTTAATACTCCTAATACCTCCCCACCTTGTTTAAATAACAGTTGTCATTAAGGCAAAATGTTGTCTTGACTCTTAAAACTGAGCCTTGAGATAGACTTTTCCATGTATTTTTTCACGTTTAATGAGAACACCAACAACTTCTTGATAATACAGAGTACAATAAACCGATGTTATTTATTGTGTCAGCTGGTAGCTGTCATGACGCCAGGTTAGGACTGGCTAGTTGTGTAGTGTAAACTGCTGTGTTTCAGTGATCTCCATCTGACCTAATGCTGTCTGTGGCCATACAGAATAGTTTTGATAACTCAAAGGCAATTATGAAATTCATTAGGGAAAAGAAGGGAATAGAACATGATATATGTTTACTCTCCTGCACCTCAGTTACACCCATAACAGTTAGACCATGTAAAAACCAAACCCCATTCTCCTAATATGCAGTGAAAGGCTCTCCATGTAATAAGCTTTCCAAGCTACAAATGGAGCATAGACAGGGTAATACATAGTTTGCTGTTAGCAATTTCTTCAGAACTTCATAAATAAAGTCAAGAAGAAAATAAGCATCCTTAAAACAATCAACACCTAAAATACTTGTTCTGCTCTATTGGCACAGACTATTCTACTATGTCGAGTGTCAGTGACTCAGAGATACTTTATAATAGAGGTTCATACTTTTATAGACTGACTAAAGAGAAAATGAAACAAAGTGCTGAGTAGTGTATCCACTGTTACTCAGTGTTATTCAGTGGTATTGCCTCTAGATACCAAATTGATGCTAAATTGATGCTAAAACTAGCAAAAGCAGGCATGTTTGTTGTGCATAAACACAGAGAAACAGACATATTTGTTTGTGACCATTTTTAAAAAAATGTGCTTTTGGGTGCTCTAACTAGTAAAAGAGTCCTGAAAAGTGACTTTTGTCATAGTTACATTAAGAATGTCTGAATGCCTTTTGGTAGTTAAAACTAATTTTCTATCCAGGAAAAACATTTAGTTACCTAATTTTTGAATCCTTATTGCTAAAATACTCAGGGCTTCCAAATGTTAAAGTTCTTCAGTAATACAGATTTCACACAGAACATTAGAAAGTACAAAGAAAACACTGTTTTTTTTAAATGGACCAAGTTTGCCTTTTGTGTGGCAAGTAACACCCACGCCTTACAGAGCTATCTGGTTGATTCTCCACTGAATGACCTGTGTATTATTTAAGAACAATTCCTTTTATCAAATTAAAACTATGAAGCAGTATTTGAAAGGTTTAAGGCCTGAAATCAGTATTGATCAAAACAGACAAGAGCTGATGTAGTCAATCTTTTGTATTATCTGTTATCCTGGGAAACAGTTGGAAATATCTGTTGAAATTCATTCTGTCTTCAGAGAAAGTAACAAGCACATACAACTTTTAAAGCACATAGTCTTCTTTTACTGGAGCTACTCTCTGCAAATTTTGAAATCATAACCAAATTGTTACCTTTGAATTTTTAGAATCTTATCTTAATGTTGGAAATAAGTTAGATATCTATCTAAATCATAGAGATAATATTCTTTGCAATCGGATATAATGTAGATTTTGGTCCAAGTTTTCTTCTGTGTTGTCAATAACAGGTATTCACAAAAGCATATAAATAACAGAAAGGACACAATGAAAAGGGGATTCTTCTATCATTTATACTGCCTTTGACCTCCTACATTCTTTCTTAAAAGTGTACTGAATGTTACCTGCTTCATTTAATACCAAACACTGAAGTACTTACTTAGTTTCACACATGAGAAGATGCCTTTCCAATACTAAAGCTCAGGGAAATTTACATTCCACACTTGATAATTTGTGGTGGTGTTTCATCTTACAGAAGATTCACAGATGATTCTGTCAGCATTAACCAAACCAGGTGATTCTCCAAGTGGATAAAACCTGTGATTTAGAATAAGTAATTTTGCTTTTGCACCAATAAATTGTGGAAGAAAGCCCTGGATATGACTTTAATTCATGGTGCAGTCTAGAAAAAAAGCTATGCACAGAAAAAGATTCTTGTTTGGAGGGTTTTTTTCATATTTTTCAATAGCTCAATTAGCTTCAACTACTTTAAGTTGCCAATTCTCATTCTGCCACCATGTCATAATTTTTTTCCTTTTCAGATGCACGTGTACAACAGGATGGACAGGGCCAGACTGCAGCGAAGATATAAATGAATGTGATTCTGAACCATGCTTAAATGGAGCCACCTGTTATGAATCTGTTAAGCAGGGACAATTTGTATGCATTTGTCCTCCATTTTATACTGGCGACTTCTGCCATCAGCGCTTCAGTCCCTGTGAGCTGCCTTACAATCCATGCATAAACAATTCAACCTGCTTGGCACAAGCCGATGGAAATCCAGTGTGCATTTGCAAAACAGGTAAGAACTGATGTAGTTACTCTGTTCAGTTGTCTGTTTTTCTGCAGAAAAACTGCAAATATGATTTTAATTTAATGATGTCTTTAGGGAAAGTAACTATGTATTACCTATCAAAGCAGATCAAACCTTCATTAATTACAGCAGGCTTATCAGTTATGGCAAAAGTCTGTTAAGATAGATGTCAGTTTGCCTACTATTAATTCCTTATATTACAGTACTTATTAAATTTATGTCTGTTTAGATACCATCATTCAGAATTACTATGTCTGTGTAAATTGTTACAGCAACATATAGACATGCATCTAGCCAGCAGACCTGACAAACCAAACTGACAGAACAGAAAGGCAGAAATAGACAAAATATATGCAAATTGTTAAGGTACAAAAAATTATACACGTTGGAAATGGTTCCTTTTCCTGCTGAGCTGTCAGAAAGGCCTGGCACATCAGAGGAGTAATCTTCTGCCTAATGGGTACAGCGGATTGCTCTCGGTGTGCACAACAAGCTAAATCACAACAGGTGTTGACAGCTTTCCTGGGCCATGGCTTAAAAGACATGATCTCTCCCTAGATGTACAAGAACTGTGCATAGTTCATACATACAAGTTCTTGTCCATCAAGCAAGAGTTAATTGTGCAGAATATCACTATGCAATTCTGCAAAGAATTTGAAGAATACATTAAGGAATGAAAACTGCAGTGAAAATGTAAGAAGTGAAAGTACAATTACTGCATCTAGAATTTAGGCAGAATTTTGAAGTCATAACTTTTATACCTATAAATGGTAGGGGTGTCCTGGGACCAAAGACAGCAAATATGCTAACTGCAGTATTATACCACAGTAGTATTACTTTTTATTTACTGAGCTTCAAAGACACAGAGATAATACATACAGGTCAGTAATGCTTATAGCTCAGAGTTTTTGCTATTAAGATAAAGGTGACCACAAGTTTCTGAGTTAAAAAATAGTCACTGGGGAGGTATGCAAGTTGCTTAATGAAGCAGCTTGGAGAAAAGCTGCTTTTTAAAAACAGCTTTTAATACAATATAGTGATTTTGAAATATTTTTCAGAAATGATCTGTAGAGAGACATGTAGTTCAAGTCTTAACATTCTTCTGAAAAGTCTTCTTTTCAAAACATTTTTGTGCACAGTATCAAGAACACAAAAAACTTGCAGCCAAGATTCTCAGAGAACTTTGATGGAATCTTCAAGTGCTCTCAAAGCTTGCAGCTAGGAATCTTCAGGGAACTAGCAGGGGAGTTATGTGAACCAGTAACATGCACTGCTAACAAATCTTGTAAAGTGGAAAATATTTCAGTAGTGCAAAGGTGTAAAAGGCATAATTCATGAAATTACTAAATCATTCATGCTAGTACAAATTCAGGAACCTTATCAAAAAAGGAGAGGCAGTAAAATACAGACATTCAATTGAAAACAATTTATGGAAATTATTTCTACAGTTGTCTTTTTTTTTCTTTCATCCTATTTTTGTCTGCCATATGCCTCCTTTTTTCTCCCAGTATACCTGTCACAATTACAGATCTGATTAAAAACTGCAATCACACTGACATAGCTAGATTGCTCGAGGATACTGGACGTGGTAACAAATGGCATGTGATTAAACAACTGGTAGTTACCAGTTCAGTCATTAGAAGGTATGGGTCTAATTTAGCAAGAGTCACAAAATGTAGCTGTGCTTACCACATTCTAAAGATTATCTTTAGAAAACCATATCTGAGGTGAGTAAAACAGGACCACAGATCATGCTACTTACTGTGTACATATTTAAAAGGAAAAGATAATATCCACTGATTACAGGGAACTGGGATTGGAATGACATCCTAGGGCAGAGAGGACAAAAGCTGATGAAGTACAAATTGGTTACAATCAAACTTGATGTAAGATGCTAGCCTAGGACAGAATTGGTAGGAAGATAATGAAGTCATGATTAGTAGTAGTATAAAGAAAAGATACACATCTTTGTTCTTCTGTGTATGTTAGGGAGTTACAGTTGTTTGGTTTTTCATTGAAGATTTTTAAAATTCAATAAACAATATAAAAGTAAAACTTTCTTTGGAGGTGTCCGCCATAGCTGTAAAGGTTTGCTTCCTGCAAGGAAAATTCATTAACAATGAAAAACTGGGCTGTCATATGGTAGACTATGGAGCAGTGTTAGAATGTAAGTTTAAGTTGTCCACACAAGCAGGTCAAACAGTTTAAAACATTGTTATCTCTACAATTGTATGCTGGTATATTTGTGGTTGCAAGAATGATTTAGGGGAGACTATTATTGCAAAAATTTAGGAATCACTGCAATAGAGCACGTTTGCCAAGAGGTTTACAGAAAATACCTCTTCTTATCTGCTTTGCCAGGGATTGATAAGCAAGGGTTTGATCGGGGCAACAGGGAGGAGATGAGTTTTAAGCTGTTGTTCATATACCCATCACTGAACCCTGCTGTTAGTTTTTCCTGAAATGCTACATAATAAATGCAAATGAAACAGAGGAGGAAAAGACAATTTAGGGCAAACAGAAGAAAATTTTATAGCTTAATTTATCAACAAGTTTTTCTGTTCTTGAATAATTCAATTTTTGGAATTAATAATAAAAATGAAAATTTAGTGCAACAGAAGAGAAGGGTAGGAAACATGAGCAAAGCTATAGTATATGAATAACGTTTAAACAGTTGTAGATGAGCATGGACAACTAACTGCTCATAAATTCCCTGGAAGATCTATAGGCAAAAGACCCGAAAGGCCATTCAACGGCACACGTAAGAGAACTAGAGGGTTAATTAAAATAGTGGATGAATATTAGACTGTGATGTTCTACTTAATTCCAACCACAAAAGTGTTACTTTCATAAAGGCAACCAAAAAGACAAGACAGTTTAGTAAAAGTAGTGCAGCTTTCTTAGAACAGTTTTGTTCAAAAAAAGAACACATTACTGAAAAAGATACATTCAAAATGAAGGAAAACTCATGCAGCTGCAGAGCATGAGATCAGGTCTCTGGCTAATAATGTTGAAAACAGGCTATAAAATGGTGAAATGGGAGACATAAGGACAGACATGCACCAACATGAAGAAATGGGAAACCTCTGGAAATATAAGCACATAAGTATTAAAGAGAATTAATAAGACAAAAAATAATTTCAACTAATCCATGGGCCAGATTTTTTGAACAGTTATTTATCTGTTTGCAAGAATTATTAGTAGATATATCTAGGAGC
This sequence comes from Psilopsiagon aurifrons, assembly GCA_025447955.1. NCBI lineage: Eukaryota > Metazoa > Chordata > Aves > Psittaciformes > Psittacidae > Psilopsiagon > Psilopsiagon aurifrons. Next base: position 3,203 of record JAOEHY010016767.1, on the reverse strand, counting down.
TAAAGCAAAGAAAGATTAGTAGGAAGAGCAGATATAGTTGCTGACAAAGACAGGAAGGGAAGAACAGTTACTGAATTCAGAGGGCTTTTAGAATGACAGCTTTTTCTCTTTCTTTAAAAGTTCTTTCTTTAAAATTAGATGTAAATCTTACTTCATTAGTCCAAGTAATATCCTCAGCTCAGGATGCTTAAGCAGCATGCTTATTCCAATAGAAGCAATGTTCCACTTTCCTTTAGTTTGTGATGGGAAAATTCTCAGGAAACATGCATGTAAATAACTTCAATATTGTGTACATATGTGTATATATGGAGAGAGAGAAAGAGAAAGAGAGAGAGTGTTCATACTGAAGCTTTACCTATCCTGTTCAAAAATGAGGGTTATTTGGTCAGCATTTGCGTTAGTTCAGTAGCATTTCAATGAGTTAGTCAGAAGACTCAAAAGGGAATTTAAATCAATTAAATAATGTATTTATTGTTGAAACAAATACACCAGAAATTCTGGATTAATTTAACCGGATGTCAATGTCCACAGTGTTACGTTATATTGAGGAGGTGTATGTACAAATATACACAGCATACATTGAGGAGGTCCCCTTTCTGTTCCATGTACAGTCAATGAAGAGAAGGAGGAAATTTTCTGAGGTAATTAATTTCACCTAAAAGCAGAGGTGTGAAGTCAAATGGCTTATGCTAAATGTTTATGTCGCTCTGCTGACTACATAGACAGCTTAGGACAATTTATTCAAATTTGTCTTTTTTGGGGCTCGTTTTATTTTGAAAGTTAGAAAGCTAGAAACTAAGAAGCTGAAAAACTTACTTATGCAAGAGAAATTGCATGGGTCATAAGATTACAACAACCAGCTTTAGGGTGTAGGGAAATTATGTGTCATGTTCCATGGGAAAGGCGACAATGAAACCTCAGGATAATACTGTGCTGTCTCTAAGAAGAAACAATAGCTAGAGTTCGCACTAGGATTAGCCATCTTACTTTTTTTTCTAATTTATCTTCCCAAGTACTCTTTCTAAAAGAAAGACTTGATGGTTCCTTTCTTGATGCTTCAGGGCAATTTCTGAAGTCTTTGTTTTAAACAGCTCTTTTCAGGACATTCTCACCCCATTTATCAGGTTACTGTCACTAACTGTTTCCTGTAACATCTTTTCTAATGCCCTTTTACCTAGCAGGCTAATGATTATTTTTACTTGGTTTATAGCATTTTACAGCTGGAAGTTTGAAATGAGACAAAATATTTTTCAGCCCATGTCTCAAATAAGACTGACTGAAAGTTATCATAATGTAAGAAATTAATAAAAACAAGCAGAACTAGTAAGTAGATGCTAAAGAACATAAATTGTATAAATTGAAGATTGACATTGTCAGATTTCTGAGCCCGTAAGTGCCAATTTTTTCAGAAATATATGCACATAATTCACAAAGGGAAAAAATTTTTTTACCATATTTAGCATTTCACACACCTTTGGTTTCAATATGTGTATTTACCTGTGTTATACTGAATAACCTGAATAGCTGTGCTAATGTTTATGGAGCTATTGTGATATCCCTGCTGCTTGAAAATATTGGTTCATAAATGGAGATAAATACAATCAATTATACTGTGATGGTGAGTAAAACAATAGAGAGCTTATGGGAAAAGAATCCCATTAGTCTTCTGTCTTACCTGCAGGGGTAAATTCTGTGATATTTCTCTGCAGTGGAATAAGGAGATGAAAATGACTGTAACTGTAACAGCAGATAAGTAGCATCTTTGTATTCCTGCACTTCACAACTAACATAAGTCCCAGAGCTGAGTTTCCAGGAGTAGCCACTTCCCCTGTTTCAGAGAAACAGAAGGAATAATAAGATGTGTCCCATCTTAAGTAACAGCATTTAATGTTTCACCCATTGACAGCAACACTACTACACAGTATTGGAATTTCTGTAAACTAAAATGAATGTATCACTCTGACTTACTGAGGTGACTAGCACTTGCTGAAGGTGCCTGTCTCGAGAGGGGACGCCTTCAGCGCCTGACCTGGGGGGAGGCTCGGCGTCCAGGAGTTTCAACTACGGGCAACAACAGCCACCGAGGCAGCCTCAAGCACTCGACAGGGCTTGCCTAGGGGCGGCAGCTCTGAGGATGCGAGCAGCTGACTCACAGGGGGCGGAGCCAGGAGGAGCGGTACCAGACCTGGCTGATTGAAAGCCTGCCCCAGGGATGCCAAGCGACTAGGAGCGCGGCGAACAGGGCGAGTTTGAGGTAGTTTGCGCGGGCGGGCGAGCGGGATGGTGAGCACTCGCCTTATGACCAGGGTCCAGTCTGGGGGCTCTGCTTTGGCTGCCCCGGTGATAGCCAGCATAGGCACTCGCTGATGAGACGGCAGGACGCAGTGCAGAGCTCGGGATGTAGGTAGCGCCTGCGCTGGTCTCCGGAGGGGAGGGTGCGCGATGGGCGGGGCTGCACTCGGTGCGCCCCGGTGGAGGTCCTCCTGCAGCGGGGACTGAGCTGAGGGACGGTGTCAATGGCTGAGAGGGGTCAGGGAGCTGAGAGGAAGCGGCAGTGCTGCCTCAGGACCAGGCTGCGCGGGGGCCTCCAGCGTCCACTGTCGCCTGTGCAGGAAAGGAGGCCGCGACCCCAAGGAAGCTGGGAAATAGTAACAGAAAAAAAAAAAAAAAACAAAAACAAAAACAAAACCCAACAAAACAAAACAAAAAAAAGGAGGAAGAGGACACTTAAAAGCAAGGGGCTTCGTCCTAAATCTGTTGTCACCACCCAGAACCGCTTTTCTGTCCTGCAGGGGCTGATGAGGAAATACTCACACCAGGAACAACCAGCTGATGTACTGGTAATGAAGATTCCTACAGGTGCTGCCAGGAAAAAGCGGCGGGTCGTAGTAGTAATAGTAGTAGTAGTAGTCCTCTGAAAGCAACACAGGTACCCATCTGTCAGCTTGACCCAGACTCAAGGGAGATGTGTTGCCTACCAGGGGCTCGGATCAGGGACGTTGCAGAGAGGCTGCCTGCACTAGTCAGTCTCGCTATTACCCATTTCTAGTGATCCATGTTGTCATGGGTTCAGCAATAGCAGTCATTTTTCTCCTTCTCGGTAGCTGGTGCAGCACTGTGTTTTCAACTTGTGGCCTGAGAGCAGTGTTGATAACACCAATGTTTTAGTTACTGCTTAGTACATTTTGGTCTGGCCAAGGACT
>JAOEHY010016766.1:0-56906 GCA_025447955.1 Psilopsiagon aurifrons | reverse complement strand
CGGGGGCGGTGCCAGGAGCCGAGGTCCCTCCACAGCGCGCCCCACACCAGCTAAGCGGCATCACCCATAAACGGTCGTAACCGCCTCGGCCCAACGGCCGCCCCACGCCTGCCCGCCTGCTTCCCCTTCCCCGCTCCCAAAACCGAGCGCGGCCCCGTACATTTTCTTGCCCGCCGCGCGGGGCCGAAGGGCGGCAGCGCCCGCGCCAGCGGAGGTCCGAGAGCACATCGCGGAGAGGCGGAACTCACCGGTGAGGCGCTCCAGTTCGGTCGGCTCCGCTCCACTCCACTTACCCCGGCGCCGCGACGTGATGTGATGCGATGCCGCACCCAAGCCCGACCCACCCCCTGCAGGCACCCACCGGCCACCGAGAGGGCGTGAGCAGCCCAACCCGGAGTGATGACAGGGCCCGGCTGCCACTTCTGCGCAGGCGCGAACTCAGCGGGCGGGGCCGCAAAGCTCCCGCTTCACCTCTCGCCTCCTTCCCACCCGGCCTCGTGGTCAGGGGCGGTGACGCAGCGGCGGCGCGGCGTGACGTCAGCGCGGAGGTCGGCCGCGGGCGGCAGCCTCTGGCGGGGTCTGGTGTAGTGCCGCTGGGCTCTGCGTGGGTTCGGTTCCTTCTGTTGGCCTATGGAGAGGCTGAGCTACAAGTTGACGATAAAAGCAGAACTGTAGGGGCATGAGTATGAAGTGCGGAATGAGGGAGTAATGCCCGCTTCTTGCCACTGCGCCCGCGGGACGGCACTGGGGGAGAGCAGAGCTGGGGCAGGAGGGGGCTGTGAGCTATGGGGCTGGCTCAGGGATGGTGATGGCAGCTCTGCGTTATCCTTGGCTTGGGAACAGGTGAGCCCAGGGGAAATACAGCTGCGTTAAAATGGGCCATCATTTCATCGCATCACTATTTTGGAATCAGTAATTAAAAATGAGTAAGTTCTGGAGCAGATCATTTCCTCCGTGTTTGCTGAGAAGAGATCTTTGTGATGATGTAGTTCTCCTTCCCTGCGGAGCAGTTAAGAGAGTTGGTGTGTTGCTAGTTTCTGTGATCTATGGGGATATGCAGAAGCCTTTGCCTGATCTCAAGGGCATGAAAAGAATGAGATCAGTGAACGGGAAGGAACTGGATCCACCACGCAGAAGCAGGAACAAACTGTCCTTCATACTCCCAATTACCTGTCAGTAACTTCTGACAGGAGAGTGATGTAGGTGGTGTTGCTGCAGCGTGTGGCAGTGGTGCAAAGGCCTGTCCTGCTGTTGGCCCGCCAGGCTCAGGGCAAGGGGCAGGTGTGTGTGTCAGGGGGATTCCTGTATCCCCCTAGCAGGAACAAAGGCAGTTTTCAATTCTGCATTCTGTTACAAGCTTCTCTCTCTGTTGGAGCATCCACAGGGTGGGCATGTTAAAACGTTTTCACTGAACATGTATCTGTAGTGGAGCAACTAAATACAAGCTTACACACTAGACACGTTTTTAGCCGCCTTTTTTTTTTTTTTTTCCCCCTAGGATTTTGCTTACTAACAGGAGGAAAATACAATGCAATTTATGTAAGTGGATCAGGTTGGGAATCCTTATTTTACAGTCACTCTGTAGCAGTCCAGGATCCACTTTTATGTAGGTCGGGAAGTAAAAAAGGCCAGGACCAGGCATACTTCACGGCAAAGTGATTCTGCAAACTATGGGGTAAGAAAGTTCTGTGTTTGGTGTCATTCTGCCCTGTAATGGAAAGCATATAAATAAATAAACCCACCAAGCAAATGGGATGTCTTGGTCCAACCATTAAGTCCTTTGTGTGTCTAAATGAATAAGATTCTACAGGACTTCTCAGAATTTGTGGTTGTAGATTTAGCAGTAAAGATCCAAACCAGAAATATTAAATTCATACATGGAGAAAATGCGATAGCTGCGTAGCTGACAGAGGCTAAATGATGCAGCACTTTTCAGGGTAGCAGATCCCAAGGTTTGTTATTTAAAGGACAGATGAGTGATTTTCCTTTTTCCATTCTGCATATAAGAACAGAAGGTTAGCAGTAGCTGCTACATGTAGCAAATGGAGGAAAACATTTAATTCATTTTCTAGTTCTGATCTTCCTTCTCCCTATATTTGAGACCACTGGAGTAATAACTGCAAATAATCCCACTCTGAAGTAGATTTTAGTCATTCATTGTGCAATGTGTCCTCTGACCAGCATGTGGAGGTATGTTCATGTACTTGAGAACACCATATGCCCAGTACAATTTTTACATGGAAAAGGATTTTGATATAACTGGCCTAATTCATTAAATAATACATACAGGGTGAAACAACATACGATGTTGCACAAATGTCAACTCCCTTCTGTAACAAACATAGCTATTCTATTTAAAAGAATTATTTTAGTCCTAAAATCAGATTACTGCTAGTTAAGTAATTCAAATGTGTCTGCAAATAAAGTATAAGCTGTATTTTTATTCTGTTTCCCACCTATCTGAGCAAATTTTGGTTTACTGTGCCAGAGAAGCCACATCCTGCCTGTCCTAATGCTTTGAGAATGCCCCTTTGTGGGGCTAAAGATACACAGGCAGTGAAGGAAAGGGAGTACCTGCTCTGATGCCACATCACTGATTGGACTCCCAAATACTTAGTACAACCATCTCTGTGTCCGCTGGCATTAAATCTGCCAAAATGTGGGTCTCTAGTTGCAGTGGTCAAGAGAACTGCAGGTAAGCATGCCTGCACCTCAATATTTCCAATGCCCACTCTAGTACTTGCAAAAAAACACCAGTATTTTGCAGTGACACAAAATCCAGTGAAAACAAGACATGTAAGTCTGGTTAACTTCAGGGAAGACATTTATTTCTTCTGGGTGCCTTAGTACAGAGGGATTTCTCTTACAACTGCACAGTCTTCTTACTGATGGTCACAACAAGCAGGAACTATTTTCAGTTGCCCTGTCATTATTAAAATAGCAATGCTTAGCTACTCCTGGTGATTGCTGTCAGCACAACTGTGGTTTTAAAATTCTGTTGCTGTTAATCATCCATTCAGATAATGCAAGAATAATTAAAAAAAAAGGTACATACTGTTAATTAACATATACCTTGTCCTAGTACTGGAAAACATGGAAAACATGTTTTTGAAGGCTAGAGTGTTACAGCATGAAACTTCCTGTGTAGCTGATAACAGAGATGGACTGTTCTCTGCCTCCATTTTCTCCTGGCAACAGTGAGTGCATGCTTTAGAAACATTAGTTCCTCATTTCAAACCTCTTTGTTTATACTTTGATGTGTCACAGTCTACAGAAAATAGAAATGAGTGCCCACTGCAGCTGATAACGTGAAATTAGAGATGTCAGCATTTTGCTGTGAGAATTTACTAACCTTTGTGTGAAGCCTTTGCGTAGAATATTCTTGATTAAGACAAAGGAAAGGCTTTAGAATGCAAACAGCCTGACGAGAAAGGTACAGTGAGACCCTTTATGCCATTTCAGTTTCATATTTTATATTCTTCACAATGCCGATATTTGGATATTAGTAATTAATGAAAGTGCCAATGTAGAGAGACAGACATAACTCACATGCACACAGAGTACAAGTTGTATGTGCTTAGCATGTTTTAGTTCCCTCTGTGCCCACCCTGCTCATTGTACCGATTCTGGTTAGCTCAAATGCAAATATGCCTACAAGTAAGATCAATTATTTAATAACTGATGGTGATACAGTGAAAAAAAAAGAATGCTTTTTCACCTGTTTGAGAAAGTAAATCACTAGATAAATACTAAATTGATCGTATTGCAAGTTCTGTGTCTATCTGGAGGCACCTAATTAAGGGAGCTGTTTAAGGAGCTGAGGAGTCATACCTTCAAATAAGATAAGCAAAACCAAAAACCTGAAACATCCTATTCCCCTCATCTCAGGTAACAAAATACATCTGAAATATCCAAAAGAATGCTTTTCATAAGACATCAGATGTAAAGAAAATGGAAAAGCAGTGAAGGTTGAGAATGAATCATGGACAGGAAGACTGGAGTGAAAGAAACAAGCTGACCTCTGCATTAGGTATGAAGCTCTTGTGCTCATAAACTTCCATGGATCTTGTATTACCCATCCCACACAAACTGCAGCTGGCACTCAGAGGACTACCCCATATCCTGGCAGTATGGCAGAAGCTACACAAGTGCCAGGCACCTGCAGGCTGGGGCTGAAGATGCTGAACATTTTCAAGTGTCCTACAGAGGGTTGAAAGTGCAGTCCCTCCCCACATGCAGCATGTTATTTTCCTATTGCCATGATGTTTCACACTATTACATGAATCTGTTATAAATAGATTAGCAGACAAGGTGCTAACCAAACATCAGGAAAAATTCCCAAGTAATCTAAGTGTTGGATGCTGAGACAGCAATTCACATGTAATTAAGCTGGGCTTTTGGTCAGGCTGGGACTGATCTTTGATTTTTAAGGTGCAGTCCTACAGGAATACAAGATCAATAATTGAGCTAGTTCTGCCCTATAGAGACCAATCTGAGAACACAGTGAACCTCAGCTTATAAAATAGCAGCTCCAAGTGGTGCCACATGCTGCTGATTCTGACATGACACTGTGTCTTTGCATGGCAGGATGATGAAGCACCCTAAAATTAGCCTTCTTACTATTTCGTAAAGAGCAGGCAGAAAGGTAGCAGCCTGCACTGAGGAGAACAAAGAAGCGCAGCAGAGGACCAGAACTGAGGCTCACACACAGGCTGGTCACAATACTTCATGGTGAGCACTCTTGGCTTCTTTGCAAATTTCCATTTGGATTGTTTAGTGTCATTTCTTATCCCAAGCACTGGGTGACCTAGTTGTGTAAAAAGAAAGGTCCTCACGTAAACAGAGCTGGGGTGGAGGGATCTGCTCTCTCAAGGGGCTTGGAAGAGAGCAGAGAGGAGAACTATCTGTGAAAATTACACAGATGGTCTCTTTTCTTAGATGTGTGGTGGGACCTGGCATTTAAGTGACAGAATTAAGTTTGTTGTTACTGGAATAGAACTGAGAATGGAAGAAAAAATCGAGCTGGTACGGAAACCAGAAATACCATGATAAAGCCCCTTCTCTGTTGAACCAGACTGAGTTTTTCCTGATATTCAGCTCTCTCCTCACCCTATTTATTGGGTTATAAGTTTCTTGGATTTACAAAGAGTAAGATTTAAAATGAAAAATATCTTCCAGGCAGTAGGAAGATAAGCATGGATGTGTTTGGGCATGGGAACAGAAATAGAGAAGGAAAAGGTCCTACACCAGAATAATGCTAGCAGAGAACAAGGAAAAAGAAACTAAGGAAACATTTAAATATCAGAGGGCACAGTAGGCATGACAGGAAATGAACATTTGGGTGAATTGCTAGGAGAGAAGAAGATACAGTATGCATTTCTAGGAATCCTAGGACATCAGCTAGGTGTAATAGCCTGTGGGCCTGTGCCTAAACAATTCTCCGGACCCACCGTTTTCTCTGTTCCTATGGCAGGACTCTGAGAATAATAGTTGGGAAGAAAATAAATCTGAATTATAAACCAACCAGTATGTTTGAACTACATTCAGCTGTTTCTGCTATTAGTTACCACTTAAAAATATGTGACTATTTTGCCACAAAGATATTTCTCTTTAGTAACGATGTTGGACAGCAGTACTCAGCAGCTCAAAGTAAGACTCATGATTTCACATATATTACTGAAACCTAGAGGGACATGATAATGTAATATCTATTTTGGTACAGTTAGCAACTGATAGACATTTGGTATAGCATGGACTGAAACATTGTGTCGAAGTGGTAATGAATCTGTGCTATTTGTACCAACTGCTGTACATGACATCTCTGTTCAAAAAGTGAATTAAACATTCACAGTGGACAAAGACTCAAGGACAAATGGAAAATTACATTTCTCTTGCAGAAGCTGTTAAGAAGCTCCACAGAAATTGCATGTGAGCAGTCAGAACTCAGAGTCCTTGGAGAGCTGTAACACTGAATTTCCTATAATGTTAGAATTAAATAAGAATAAAAGATTAAAAAAATGTATTTGAGATAGAGAAGGAAAGTGAGCTGTATAAGAAGAACAATCAAATCCTCATAGCCGTGTGAAAACCAGAATCACTGCTGCTACGTACACACAATTCACATGTAGAGAAACTTACTGACTACTCATGTTCACAGAGATCTCTTATGCCCATACTTATTAAGCTCCTATTTAGGAAAGAAAAAATACCACAAACTTACAATCTTTCATTTCTGTTCATTTAGGCTGCAGTTACACTTGTTGATTTTTTAATGTGAGTGATTTAGAGGCTCTTATTTCTCTCCAGAAAATCTTGGACAATGTTTTGGGGATAATGTTTCTTTGTTTATTTGGTCTACCAAGGTACAACAAATGGTTACAATTTAAAACTTCAAGCTTGTAGAGGGGAGGCCAAAGCAGCTATATATCATTTGGAAGCAGAAACAGTAGAGCAGCCACCTGTGCCAAACCTCCATTGCATTTAGCTGGCTTTTTTCTTCTTGGGTAGGGAGGGAGATAGCAGTGATTCATCACCTATGTCTGATTGATGAAGGCTCTCTTGTCATTAATGCCAGCACGCCACTAGGACACCACTAGATATGATCCCAATCCGAAATGATTATTTGAGGGGTACTGAATAGTCCCCACTTAACATACGTATATTTATTTTCATAAAAGAAGAATACAGGGCCATTTCCAGCTCCTCAGCAGGGTTCTAGAGCAGCATTATTACTCTTAGACATACACAGACATAAGTCTGGGAGTAGTCCTAGGGCTTGGATCCCTGAGATTCAACAGAAGATTGTTCCCAAGACTGTCTCAGGGAAAGACACAGCATTTCTACAGTATCCAACTGAGACATAGGAGTTTCTGTTCATCCCATGTCCCAGGGGAGACATCCAGAACCAGACAGATTACCAGCAGGAAAGTCATCTTGAAACTCCAGTTTCAACAGAAAGCACTTCCAGAACAGTTTTTAGCCAGTAGACTTGTAAAAAAATATTGTGCCCGATGTGATCAAACTTTTGCAAACAAACAATTCAATACAAACAATATTGTATGCTTGTAAGTTTGTAGCAAACTTGGCCAGTCTAACTGGCTCATTAACAGACAGGATAAATATTACAAAGTAAATTCCTTTGAGTATAAGGTTGTGGGGTTTTTTTAATAAAATGAACAAAAATAATGCTTGATTGGTGTTATGGCCAAGTGGTTGCTTTGTAAACAAACAGCATTAGGGTTAAAAATCACTTTTCCTGAGAGGCAAATAACATATGGTCTTTATAATTTTTCTTGACCTATTATTCATGTTTGAGCCTCTAAATAGCTCATTACCATTATGAATCTGTGTTATCTTCTGAGTTTATAATAACCATAAGCATTAAAATAGTCTGTTCATAATGATAATAATCCCTACTAGCTTCCCTGCGGAATTACAATAGACATGAACCTACAAGTATTTTGTTTATAACCATTACAAATAGTCATAATTTCCAGTGAGTTATATCAGCAATGATCTCTTAAGAATAAAGTATTTGGGATTACGGTGTCTGCATATTTTCAAGTCAAATTTGTGAAAACTGTTATCTTTTGGCTAAGATTTAGTTTAGAATACTTAATAGTTAATACATACAATCTTAATGTCTTCACTTTAAAAGTTCCTGCACCATCAGTTTTACAGCTTCTTTTTTTTTTACAGCTAATACAGCTAATTTTGACTAAATGCAATTTAAATTTACTTTTATTTTGAAGTGAGATGTAAAAGTTCAAGAATTACCAAAAAAAAATATGTTTACAGCTGTATTTCATAAAACTTGTAATATTTAAAAAAATTGTGAAATTAAAGATTCAAATATCATCCTTGTCTCTGCCATAATGTCTTTAGACATACAGCACTTAATCACAGAATCATAGAATGGTTTGGGTTAGAAGCGACCTTGAAGCTCATCTAGTTCCAGCCCCCTGCCATGGGCAGAGACACCTTCCACTAGACCAGGTTGCTCAAAGCCCCGTCCAGCCTGGAAACTAATAATGTATTTGCTGTCACACATTTTCTGATGTAAATATTTGGCTGCATGGAATCCTGCATCTCAGGATCTAGACCAGAGGGATCTTCAAATCTCTGCAAAAGAACCAAAGATCTTCTCTTGCACCATGTATATAGAGAAGTATTTCAGGATTAGAAAGCATACAGTATGTAAATAATTTCTTTCCTAAGTTTTTCAAAACAGGACAGGAAACAATACTGCTTGGAACACTGTTATTCCTCCTCAATATTTTCAATAATACAATAAAAAGGAGACCATGGGAATGCACAGAAAGTAGCTGTATCTGCAAGGTGGAGACTGTTATTAGAGGCCTCATTCTTGGGAATCAAATCATTCATTGGTTCTTGGTTTTTAAACTTTATTACCTTGACTATAGCTGGGAAAACTCTGGAAGTTCTTCCCACTGAGTTCTTTCTTTTGGCCTTTCCTGGCCAAGAAGTCAAAGCCATCATTTTCCCTGCCTCCCTTTCCTCTAGGTCAAACCCTCAGGTGGGTAACTTACTTCTCAAAGCAACTAATGCCAATTTAAACTAGCTGGGTCTTTATGGAGTTTATATCACGGCTCAAAAATCCACAGCTGAGTATGTCAGGTATGAAAAACTACGTTTATACTCCTTTCATGCAGTGCAGTCAGCAAACTGAAATGCATTTCACATAAACGCAATCCATCATAGCATGATACCAGCAGTTCTGGCACCTCTGCCTGCTCCAGTCCCCACTTACGCTTCCCTATTCACTCAGACACCTTAAATCCTTTTCAGTAGCTCAATGCACAACAAAACAAATCTGTTCTATATAGGAGAAATACTTTCCATATACAATACCCACAGGTTATAAACACTACAGTCAAGACTTTCTAAAAGTAAGTGTTTTCAAAATATGTATCCTGATTTTCAAAAAATTATGAGTAAAGATTTAGGCAACTGCCTCTAGTCATTCAAATGTCAAAATCTTGGGCAATATGAAATGATATGAACACCTCAAATGAGAATATACAACTCTATCCCTTAGGTTTTCAGCAAATATGTCAGATAATTTAAAGCACGTAGTTCTAATTATTTGATGAAAACACAGCCATGGTCCTCATATCCTGCATTTGAATTTCCAAACTTGTAAATATTTCTTTATAATGTAGATGTTTTCTGGATTTACTGTGTTGTCCTGATTTAACATTAATCTATACTTTAAGAGCATTATGTCTAAAATTTAGCTCCAATATCGAGTTTCCACAGCCCCACACCACCTATTGAGCATGCCAGATAGGTTTTGTTCTGCTTTAAAAGGCCTTCACTAATCAGATTAAATGAAAAATATTCACCATAATATTTGCATTTTCTTTCTAAGTGTCGCAGCTTGGAGACTTCCAATACTCTTTTTTTTCTAACACACAAAGAAGTGAGACATTAAAAACAAACATTTTCAAAGGCACCCTAGGCAGAGAGAAATTCCTTTTCATAACTTGTGTGCTAGCACATGGCATTACTATATGTCACAAATGCAGCAGTTGGTCTAAACTTGGCTTGTAACATGCGTGGTTTATCAGATCAGAATATATTTTAAATCCTGCCTGATATATCTTTTGACTCCTTCCATTGAGCATATTAATATTCTGATTGTTTGGAAATAAGATGTTTCTGGAAACTGACAACTGCATAAGCAGAACCACTGGCTTACATATGGCCTGGGAAAGTAGTAAGAAACATTTTTGATTGCTACGTGATTTATTTAAAATAAATTAGAGAACTTATTTAGTTTCCAATTAGAAAAGCTATATCCTCCTCTCTTCCTCTCTTTGTTTCTCTGTGTTACATGAAGTTTTACTTGTGAAAAAGTCACTGGTATAGTTAACAATTTGCATGGGTAGTCAGAATAGCCAGTACCTCCTGTTATTGTTGCTCTGAATTACTTTTCTGGATTGTGATCCTTACTTTGGTAACTGAGTTAATGTTATCTGAACATCACTTGTTCTTTAGCTAGACAGAGTGATTCTGGTGGTGTTTAATAACCTGGTACTATCAAATTCATTTAATTCTTATCTCTGTTCCTTCTGAAAGTTTGCTTGTGCTTTGACAAAAAAAAAAAAAAAACACTTATCTTAAAATAGATTCTGTCAGTAAAGTTGTATCTTAAAAAAAATGCCAGCATTTTTTTAAGCTTCATCAGTATCTATACATTTTTTTGCAGTGCATCTTCATATATATTTTTATCAACTTTGTTATAGTGCAAGTCAGTTTAAAATTACAGTGAAAAAGGCAACATTTAAAGTGGGAAGGTGACTCAGTGGCCTGAGGGGAGGCGTTCCAGACATATGAGGCAGTATGAGGGAGAGAGCCAGAATCATCGGGATGGGCTGGTAAGCTGATCCCAAGTGTACAGAATAAGGTGACACATTAAAGTGCTGCTGAAACAGTAACTATTTCTCCAATCAGTCACCTAATGATATTCAGAGTTTGGGAATAATATCTTAGTTATAATTGTGTTACTTAATGGCGCTGTTTTAATATAAAGGAGGAAAGTTTTAAAAGCCATAGAACTTCTGCAGGAGTTTTCTTCCTTTGTACAGAAAGCTGGGCAGAGTCAATGCTTTTTGAATGCTATGCACAAAAGGTCAAATAGCAGCTATCACTCATTCTCCTAGTTATAACCAGATAACAATTCCCCTAACCCCATATGTCATTACTACATTTTATTTGTTTGCACAAAAACTGCCATGCTTTGCTGCTGCCACCATGTGTCGAGATGCTAGGTTCCATGTAAGTATGGGTATAATCTTTCTTCAGCCTGACCATTTCTCAGTTTGTTCCATTGTCCCATGTAATATACCATATATGCATGGTTTCACCTGTCCATGGAGTTTCCTTCTGTTGTGTTTTAGCAAACTGTTATCAAACCATACTCTCCTGCTACCTAACCTATGCACGTCAAGCTCTTGTCTTTAGCTGGTTCCTCTAGTCACCTCACTGAACAATCATGTTGCTATCCTCCAAACTGTCCCAGGCCTACCTAGCTGAGGTGATCCATGATCACAAGTTCACAGATTAGCTGTGTAACACGTACACTGCTGATAAACCACTGAAACTCTCATCTGAGTGTGCTTGGAAAGTGAGAGGTCTCAAGAAATTATTTTTAAAATGTAGACTATCCAGGAATGCCCTCCCCTTTCTCTCCCAACAATCCCTTAAGACACTCTAATTAGGGGTATATCTTATGAAGTATAATTTTGGCAACTAAGTTATTGAACATTTTGTTGTATTAAACATCTGACAAGAGTTGATATTCTCTACAGTTCTAGTTGTTAATAACAGGTGCAAAAGCCTCTGATGCTCAAAACACTAGCCACTCATTCTGGTTTTGGTTACTCTAGAATCCCAAAGGTCCTGATCTACACTACCATTAGGCTGAGCTGCCTCTGGCTCCTGCCAGCTGCCTGGCCCTTTGTATTTAATTTGCTGTAGGCCTCAGGGCCTCTAAAAAAACCCAAAGAAGTACACTAGGAAGCCACTGTACCTAATTAGAAAAAAGATACCAAAGATAATATTTTAGATAAGCATCATACATATATATAGTTCAAGCAAGAACCGCTGAATATATTTTCTTCATTACCATGCAACTCACATTAACTGGGTTTCCACAAATAATAGCCAACCCTTATTTTGTTATTTTATGTTAAAAGCACTTACAGATGAACTCTCAGTGAAGTCTCTCAGTTCTTTAAGGGGTTTGGAATTTCTGTGTAAGTAGCCTGGGTGAAATTATGCTCTCTATTCTAGATGTACACTGCCATTTGAGTGATAAGAATCAGGACTGAACTGTAAATCTCTGTTTGATGAATGTCTAATTGGAAGTAGAGACTGTGTGGTTACAAAATATGCTCCACTAGACTGACTCTTAATCCACTTTTAAAAATACAATCCGTAATGTGCTGTTGTGTTAAGATCAACCCCAAGTCAGAAACATTCATGTATATATGACCCTGTCACTGGACAACAGTAAGCAGTTAACAAAGGCAGACAAGATAAACATCAGGTCTGCTTAATATCAACCATAGAAATAGCTAACATGAGGGGGAAAAAAAAACCCAAAACAAAACCAATAAAAACAACAACCTTAAAATTAAAGGAGAAAAAGTTCAAGTAATCAAAATATGAAGTATATAATACGGATTTCACTTTGGTAATATTCCTGTTTTGCTTTTAGCTTTAGGTTACACTCTTTGCACCAGTCCCTCTGACAATCCATTCAGTTGGTATTAATCATGGCTATAAACATATATTTTAGATGTTTTGGAGATGTTTGTTCTGAAGAAAGGTAAAGAAGCCAATTAAAATGGATAGATCTGTAGCTGCTAGGGTCGAATCCTATCTTATCTGATGAATAATTTTGACAAGCCATGGAAGAGAGCAAAACTCAGAAAAGAATAGCAAAAGTACAAACACATTGTTTGGCTTAATGCCCTCTCTTACATATAATCTGAGGAAAACAAGTCCATCATTGTATCAGCTACAGCAAGATCTGGAAAACCTGTACCAGCATCATAGTCGGTGCCAACCAGCACTCTATTAACTGAAGACATGAAAAAGCATAGCAAAATTAGTCTTGTCTGCTAAGCTAGGTTCTTGTTAAAAACAAAGGAAGGAAAGACATGAAAGACAGAGGAAATAAAGGAAGACAGGGAAGGAGAGGGTCATAGTAAGAATTCAAATCTCACATAACACAGAGGGTCCCAATTAGGTGAAGACAGTAGACAGATCCCTTTTTGTGGTCTGTTTTGGACTAGTGAAATCCTATACTGTCTCTGAAAATGCTGGGAGTAGCAATCCTGATTCTAAATCTCACACTTTTCAATCATGCAGGTTTTTTGACATCAATGTCAAATAAAGCTTCTTCCTGCTTCACTTGCCCAAAGCAAGTCATGAAGAGAACAGCAAATCCCCTTGATATTTTGTTCAGTAATCAAATCCAGCTTCTGGGTTATTTATTTTAATCCACTGATTTCTGATCTTGTGTTTCTATTGATTACCAGACATAGTCTCCACCAAGTCATTGGATTTTATACTGCTATATCTATTACATTTTATAGTGTTACCTTATTAGTATTATCTCAGTTTTTTCTGTATTTGATTTTTTAATATTTTTTTTTAAATAATCTTATATAACAGGTTTCCTCAAAATTCTGCTTCTTTGGGCAACTACCAGTCTCTATATTTCAATACTTGCTGTGTGCTCTACAAATCACTGAAATCTGCTAGCACTGACCCCAGAAAGAAGGCTGACGTGAGCCAACCCTGCACCCAGACATGGTGGGGACTTCATGGGGATCCTACTCAGCCATGTGAGCACTTCCAGGTAGAGATCATGCACTTTATATTTAAATCATAAAGGGAAAATATCCACTTTAAAATTTGAATGCTAGCAAACTAAACAACCTTGCTGCTTGTACAATGTTGTTTGGCTATCCCAACTTAAAAAAAATAATAAAATCCCTTTACAAAAGGAAGACTATAGGAGAACCTAATGAAACAACTATACAGGGAACAGTAAAATGGTTGTAAACAGACACTTTTTACTAATTCTTTTGTATTACAGGCATCTTTGCAAGTTGACCAAATTCTTTGAAAGGCTAATACTATACAAGATAACACTTTACAATGGATAATATTGCACAAGAAAATTTTTACCTATTGATTCATTTTGAAAAGCAAATACACAGAACATTGGATGAAACTGGATAAGGACAATACAACAGACTGTGGCTCTGTGTGGATGACTGAAAGACTGCTTTCATTACTACGGTTATAACTAACTTGTTATAGTATTAGAAAAGTCTGACTCCTCTCCTATTGATGTTAGTGACAGAACAATAACTTATTTCATTGGAAACAGCATCAGGCCCCATAAATTACTAGTAAATTTAATCCAAATAATTAAGGAGACTGAAAAAATCTGCAGTAACACTCAGGCAACCCTCACATGAACGCTGCCCTGTTAAATGATAGAGGCTGTTTTGGACTGGGTAGAAAAGAAATTGGCACTGAGCGAATGTTTCAACTTTATAATTTCTGCTGTCTACAAAAAAGAGCTACCTTTCCTTTCACCCTTCTGTTATGTCTCCACTTCTAAAATTAGAATCTGAATTGCAAGCACACACCTAGTAGGCTCATGCTAACAGATGCACTGCATAATTATACGAATAGAAAACATCCAACTCATATTATTATGTAGTGGTTGGGGTTTTTGCCAATGTGATATATAGAATGTATCAATTCTCTCTGGATCTGACAGCACTCTTGCCTGTCCCTTGCAGGGGCAGACATGACAATCTATATTTGCCCATCAGCCAACACTTCTAGTATAGAATCACAACCTGTGACATGCACAACATTGCCCATATCTTTAAGCACACTGCAAACTTATTTTATTGTTTAAAAAATTAAGGCAAGAGATTGAGAGGTGTAAACCAGGAAATTCTTGCTCCTGTAGACACTGATGGCACTAATACCCCAGAAAAAACACACCAAGCACTATTACCTTCTGAAATAATGACAGAACAAATGCAAGAGGACATTAGAATGAGCTTTCATTCCCAGAGACACTGCCGTGTGAGGAAGTATCAGAAGTTACTCTTGCAGGTAAAGATACCTTTCAGATCACAGATGCTTACCTGAAACATAGGACAGGCTGCAAGGACCAGCAGCAGTTCTTGTTATACAGGGGAGGGAACTCTTCATAGCTGGCAGTGACTGATCAGCTACTGAAGGAAGCATAATTGTGGGGCGCTCTGTCACTTGTGCTTCTTAGGTCTCTTTGTGACTTCAACACCTCTTCCTGACTCTGCACGTTTTATCTGGTATGTCCACTGTACACAATCAAATCATTGACAAATTTACATTTTCCATTCAGATCCAGCTATGATGGTTGAATGGGTCAGGAAGCATCACCTGAGCTGCAGTAACTTTACATACTTGCCCTTAAAGAGCAGAAACTCTCACTACTTGGATCTCCCCACAGGCACACAGAGAGCTGCTGTGTGTAAACTGACTGGAGCTGATCTGAAAGTGTTAATGTTCAACTTACTGAAGGCTTTTTCTCTTTCTTGGACTGTCTGAGCCTGTGTATGGCTCCTTAGCTGGCTCCCAGTCTTCTTTCTAGTCCTGTCTCTGTCCTATCTCTGGAGGACATGATATGTTGAAGTGGGCGTTTCAGTGCTCAGCAGTCAAAAGCCTTAATTTGCTGTTTTCTAAAAGAGTAGACAGAGGAACAACAGTCTTTTCATGGACTTTATGCTGTTACTTGCACACTAATGAATCTGAAATTCTGTGATGTTGCTCTATCAAGATGACAGCTCTGCAAGACACAGCGCATTTACTGTGTATGCTCTAACTTCTTGCGGTTTCTGGAAGTTTTGTCTTTGTACCACTTGCTGTTACAATGGTCAGTCTGTTTGCCACATTAAGGCTCATAACTTCTATGGTTTCTCTATCCTGTACTTTCTGCATAACTCTCAGCTCATTTGTTGTACAGATTATTCAATGTTTTTGCAATTCTAGCATCTTATATAAAACTCCTTAGCGTGGAAAAGTTTTGCTTTCTTTTTGTCAGTTGAATAGTCACTAAATTGCTTAATTTTGCATACCATGCAGAAACAACAGTTCATACCTCAGCAAGACTCCATGCACATTTTATGACTGCATCTCAGCAGAAGTCCATATAGATTTATAGTTATTTTGTCAGACACATCAGGCTCTATTTTCAGGCTTCAGACTTTGTAGCCTACAGATACTGTAATGTCCAAACCACAGCAGAGTGTGGTACAGTATCAACATGCAGTTCCTGTCAGCACTGTATGGCTCACATCTCCTGTTACAGATATTACGAAGAATACATTAGATTCTGGGTATAAAGTTACGTTAGACATCAGCCATGCCATGAAGTGGCTAAGTTGTCCCCAAAAGAAGGGCTGACTTCACTATACAACTTTTCTGTATAACTGAAGAAGCCATACCACAACCTAAAGCTCACAAGCTATTCTGGCAATGATATTTGTGCTGGGTTTGCCTGGAATGGAGCTATTTTTTTTGAATATTTGCTTGCTTGGGGCTATGTTTTGGATCTGTGCTGGGAACAGTGTTGATTATGCAGGGATGTTTTCTCTGTTGCTGAGAGATATTAAATCACTTGCATTTGCTGAGTTTGCTGTTGGAGCTGCGAAACTTTTAGACTGTTGTCAGCGGATGGGTTTCCCAGTGACTGTACTCTTCAAGTTCTGACTGAAACATAAAGACAATAGCAATAACTAATTTTACAAGGCTGAAGTCTAAATCGGCTGACAAGAGTAATGCAATGCCACTACAGTGCCTCTTGGATGAATCAGCAAAATCTACATAAGCATCTATAGGGGACGCTTCATGAGTGAGGAGAAGGCGCTCTGTGCCCATAGGCGCTGTCAGAGCAGTGGATTCCCTGTCCAATGAGGTGGAATGCTCCGCGGGCACATGGTTTACGCTGCTCAAAATAACTTGGGACCTGCAAACTGACAAATGCTATTGCTCCGGTGGTGACAGGTTGTCCAGCTTCTTACAGCCATCCTCATAATAACGAAGGTTAACTTCCTTCACTGTATGGACTTGTAGCTGCTTGTGTTCCTGAGGACTCGAAGAATTCCCTTGCTTCCTTAATTTTAATCTCATACTTCTGGATAATTGTCATCGCTACTAATTGCCAGAGTTGGGCAGCAACATCTGGAGGAATTGAAAAAGGTAATCCCTCAACTTTAGATCGGTCTGCATTTTGATTTTGCAGTGCAGGTGCAAAATCAAAATGATGAGCATGTATATTTGAATGCTAATTATTGCTGTTAAGACATAGAGAAGAAATACTTTTTATACTGACTGGCTTAAATTATGCTGAGGCATATGTATTGCAGTGAAAGAGAAACAATATTCTGCAGCATTTAAAGGGCTTGAATAGCACTGGTGGGGTTCTCAAATCGCTTGGAGCCAGCCTGACTCCTCCAAAGAGTCAACAGAAGATTGTAACGACCTGAAAAGTTCCTTGTATTCTTCTTCCTGAGTATTTTCCTTCCGCGTTCTGAAACATTTACCTTCTGGTATTCAGCCTTAAACCAAGATGCCATAATTTGGATTTCCTTCTTAAGCAAAATCAAACCTAATTTAACATGACCCCATAGTTAAATACTTTCTATTTATTTATTTATTTTGTCGTGTAAAATGACCCCACTGGCTATATTTAGTGCCGGGAGATCTGTTCGCTGGATTAATGAACACAACAGCTGCAGAAACAGTCCTGCTAGAAGGGCATAGCTCTCACCCTTGAGCTCTCACTATCTCCCCTGCTCTCTTTCTCTCTCTCTGAAAAGTATTTGACTGTCAGTAGCAAATGTTTGGCCCAATATATAGCAACATGAAGCAGTAATCAGAAGCCAGTCTTAAGTTTTACGAAATAATATGTCAACAATTGACAAGAGAACAGAGTACCTCCTGGGTTTACATCAATAGTACATTACACGAATAATGCTAAAGACACTGATTACTTTTCAGTAGTTTTGGTTTGGTCATGAGGTTTACATTTGTGAAGAGTGGAAACAAAAATCAGCAAATGTTAATGGAACAATTTCACAAACTTCAACTCTGCTCTTCTCCCTCTCCACCACCTCCTGAAGGTTCCTAAGGTCAGGATATTTCTTTCTTTTTGTTTTTCTTTTTCCTTCAGAAATGGCTAACAAAATTAAACAGCAATAGGAAGTGTGTTAGTTCCTGTAGCTGAGCAGAATGATATTTATGTATCAGAAATTATTTATAGTCAATTCAGGAGTTAGATTTTGTATCTGACAGACTACCAAAGACAAAGAACTGTGTGCTCTCTGATGGTTTGCTATTGCTGTGCATTCTTAAGAGGTTTTACAGTAGTTCTTGCTGTGGTACTGAAGGAACATTTCTTATCAACAGCTGCTAAGAATTACAATCTAGGCATATTTGCACATAAACGTAATACTACGATCATTTGTTAAGTATCATAACAGCAATTAGATAATGCAATGCAAATTGTAATCTAAATCACTGAGAAAAACAAAAACCAAAAAACAACCCAGAACAAAACCATAAACCAGTTTACTTTTTTGTTTCAAACTTCAGTGGTTTAGTACTTGTTTTCATAGAAAATAATATTCTATGAGGATAGGAAAATTAATTTTGCCTAATGCAATTCTCATCTAAACATTGTAGTTTGAAAATATGAATCAAATGTGAAGGCTTTTGTGTTGCAGTGCTTTTAGGGAAGACTGATGAAAAGGCATAGAAAAGACATAAGAGTGGACAAAAAGACACAAATACAGGAGAGCTTGAAAAAAGAAAGGGAGAAATGGGAGAAATGCAAGCTAGATTTCTTTTGTGTCTAATATAAGGCTTTACTTCCCTTTTTCAGTAGGAAAAAGTATTTGTATGAAAATTGAATTTCATTAAAAAAGAAAATAAATGGCAGCCCACAGATTTGAAATTATCAGACAAAAAAATGTGCATATGGCATGTTGTTTGCATACCCCTGCTTTTCAGGCCTTTTCTTTGTCCAGTTTGTGCTTCTTCAGTCTAGCTACACAAGCAGTCAGTAGTTCAGTCTTCAGATAAATGTGTATAATTGCCTTAACATTGGTGCCACTTCCATGAACAGGTAGAACAGGGACTTGCTCACCATTTTAAACTGTGCAAATTCTCATTACAGTATCTTATGCACTAACTTGCCAGTCTAGATTGAGCCTAGGCAACACATAAATCCCTTTTTAACACCGAGTAGTAAACTGTAGCTTCAGTCTCAAACTAAAACTTCACAGTAGTCCTCAACTGCTTGCATTTGTGGATTTCTGTACTGCTCATGCATACTGCTAGCAGGAATAACAGAAACAACCTCATTTAAACCGTTTGGGTCACAGTCCATGAAAGGCTTGCAGAGTGCTGTCCCTGTGTTTGAACTAGGATAAATTAATATTATTGCCTGTTAGTGATACTTTCCATTGAGGACTTTTGTATGTACATTCAGTACCAAATTGTGGACCTCTGCTGTATCTTTTGGGGACTTTTATTAAACTCTTCCTCATATGGGAAATCCTTGAAGGAAACTGGACTACATACATTATTTGAATCATTAAAACTGGTCCTAAATTACCAGCACTTGAAGTACTACAGTCAGAGCTTGTCCTGACATCAGAGGCCTGTCTTCACAGGAGATGAGAATGGAGAGGCATCCCAGGCAGGCCTCTAAGACAGCCATTGCCTGTTTTCTTTTTTGACCTAATTTAAAAACAGCTTAAATTTGTTTCAGTTTCAGTTTGACTTCACATGTTTTTTCTTCAAGATATTGTTTACCTTGCAGTTCAGGGAGATTCACTGAGGAAGCAAAGAGAACTTGAGACTTGGGTAAGAAAAGGTCTCAGTTCTCATTCTGAGAACTACTAAGCGACAATATTAATTATGAAAAAGTCATTTTGTGATCAAAGTAAAAAGAAAAAAGGTCTTTTCACTATAGGATAGTATGCAGGAAATGCTGAAAAAGTTGAAGAACTTTGAATGTGCTTTTTCCTTGAAGAAGAGTTGAATATGTCATGATGCTTAGGGTGCCTACTACTGTAACACTCAGGTCACAGGCCAGAGCATAACTCCAATTGCACAGGGGCTACTTTCAGTGTCTTCTGCAGAATGACTTGGAGAGAGACTATCCCATCTCATTTCTGAGATGATGAATTCTAACCTTTTTTTTTTTCCTTTTGTGGGCTGTGTGATTATGCTGTCAGCAGGAAAGGGAAGAGCCATGAGGGTCAAAATACAGTGTTAATGAAGAACACATTTCACCTGTAACATTTCTAGCACCAGAAGGACAAATATCCCTGTATGCTTGCAAAATAGGTGCTCCTAAGACTCCTCAATGCTTCTTAAAGCAAAAGAGGTGCTTTGAGGCTATAACATTTGTCCTCTTTGACTCACATTTAAATGCCTGTGGGTGAAATGGAGAATCCCTCCAGACAAGAGGAAAAGAGCTGTGTTAGAGGAGACTAACATAACTACAAAATGAAGTCCAGATAGATCATCAGCTACAGAAATCTAGACTCTTAAATATTCCAGGTTCAAATCACTCACTTGTGGTTTGAGATCATCTACTTAATGTGCATACAATATCCATATGTTACATCGTATCTCAGTAAATTTAAATTATTTTCACATTAGCATATGATCTTAAACTGAATATACATTATACATAACTGTATATAGATAATTCTGTATTCCCTTCCTAATGAAAATCCAGATAGCCATTTCAGTTTCAAAGGAATTTAGAAGTGGTTTTACCAGTTAAGGCCCCAATCCACTATCACAAGTTTTCAAAAGATGAGTCACTGTTCAAATCCCAAGCCATTAATAATTTATTGAAAATAATGAAATTTTCCCAAAATTTTAAAATACTGGTTGTTCTATATTTACCTTTTTTCTCCTTCTTTCTTTCATTTTCCTTACCTTTCTCCTCTTCCTTTCTCTTTTTCCCCTTCTTTTTAGAAGGTAACTTTCTTTTATAAGTAACACTTTTCAAGGTTTAAACTTCAAGTTTGTATGGGAAAACTTTGCATTTTATCTGAAAACTGCTTAAAGAAATTACCTGTGTGGAATTTACAAATAGAGATGCTGTGAAGTGAGAGTTAGTAATTCTGTTCACAGCTGCAAGTAAACCCTGAGCAGCTTAAGTGAAGTTGCTCCAGTCTGTCCTGTAATGCATCTAAGGGCAGAGCTGGACTGTCAGAGGTTTTATTTACGGAAGAGGGCCTGATTCTACTTATTTTTCCAAACAGAAGCCATGCATCAGTTGTAACAGCAATCAAAAAATCCCCTTAACAGCAGTGATTTACATTAAAGCAAAGAGCAGCAGTATGTGAAGAAACTTAAAAACATCACCACCAGTCTTTTCATTATTTACAGAATTATGTAACAGTAAACAAGAAACAGCTACCAGCCTCTTTTAGACTTAAAGTAAGTGAGAGTCTTAAGGCCTGGAATTTATAAAATGGATTAGAGATGAAAGAAAATGCAACATATACTTAGAATATTAAATAGGTTATACTGAAACACATACATAAAGAAGTAGGATGTTTCCTAAACATGGACATAATATTTAGCCTGCTTGTTCTTAGAAGGATTTTGTTCCATAAGAAGTTGTTACACTCCTGGGCTTGGAAGCTCTCTATTTTCCATTATTTAATTACATTACTTTGAAATAGAAGTTTAGTTATCTGACTTTTTTGATTCATTACAAGGAATGGAATTCAAAACTATTAATGTGTCTAAAAAATAAAAATAAACCATCTTTTGGTACATAACTTTCCAAACAAAATTATTGAAAATTATCTGGCTCATGCCCCCAAACACACACAAGACCACTAATCTTAATCCTCTGCTCCAGCCTAACCTTTCTCATGTCTGGAGCCTCAAAGTCTTGTCTTGCAGAAGCTACAGCTTGTCAACAGGCAGTGTCAGAAATGGTGACAATGGCAACTGCTAAATGTGAATTCCTGTGAGCATGTAAGAATGTGATCGTGATCACTAGATGCAAGACAGATCACTTGTGTCATCTCTTAGCTGTTCATAGCTATAATCATACAGCTGAAACACCTATATAACTGTTAGTGTTCAAGAGCATACTCATAAAAGCAATTTATGTTCAGTTAAATTAATTGGAAAAGGATATACCCTCTAACATTTGCTAAACTTTCAAGTTTCCAAACAGAGGTGCTGGGCACACAGCTCTGGAGCCTGGCTATGTAACAGGCACAAAGGTGCCACTATGCAGAGAAACAAGCAGCTGTTTATTGGTTGTTTTGGTACTGGGGTTTCATACAAAAGCAGTCTCAATTAAAGTAATGGTAGCTTGAAAATCCAGACAGGAACACGTACTAAATTGCTGACTTTTAACTACTAAATTTGACTAAATTACTGGGTTTTAACTACAACTGAAAGCCAAAGATGCTCAAATGCCTTTTTGCATTATATCAGCTATTTGCAGATAACCTCCTTATTATAATATAGAGAAGAATGTTCAAAAAAAGAGTATTTGGGGAATTGAGCATTCAAAGCTGCCTCTGACCAAATAAAACAGAGGATCTGCACTCAGATATATCAGGGATTCCCTTCAGCTTTGCTGAGATTTCACTACTGCTGTGCTCTTATGAAAAGCTCAGATTCTTTCAGTGATGACTCAGCAATGAGTCTAACAAACCTCAAACAAGAGGAAAATGAAAGGGTTTGGTATCACACACTGCAAGCTTCCTGCCATGTGATTTTCCTCATTTTCATGTATAGATTTTCAGGTCAAGCCACTGCCAGAACAATCTACAGAAACTAATTCTACCTTTGAGAACATTTTACCATAAATATCACTTTGCTAATAAGAGAGCATGGCCATAAATATAGGCTCTTGGAAGCTCAGAAAGCTTTGTGCAATTACTTGGCTAGTAGAAACTGAATTAGTCAACTAAGGAAATTCATGCAGTCAGTTTTGTTCATGATGCTCTCTGATGTCTCTCAAGATAACAGGTGCCCAAGGACACTGGTGTTAATGTCCCAGGAAAGCAAACAAATGCACTTGTTTGGTGCTGTAGGTAATAAACCAGTCGAGAGCAGAAAACTGCTTGCCGACTGCTGGAGTCAGTCATCCCAGTTTCAATCCTAAATAACACCAGTTTAGAGTTATTATTCATAACTAGCATTGCGATTCCTTCCCTTGATACTTGTCCATTATGAGAGACTTTCCAGTCTGCAAAATTATTGGTGCTTTCATTAACACCACAGATTGCCGTCTACTGTGTTTTTACTATAGTTTCTCCTTACTGCTTACTCAACAGTTACATGCAGTTATCTGCACTTATTTCCTCAACAGAAATATCTGCAATTACAGGATGTTTTGCTAGCTCTATGATATAGTAGTGGTGTGCCATGCACTGCCACTCAGTGCCACCATTCTGTGCCACTGCACACTGAGGGACTGTGGGGTGTGCCACGAAGACACTTCTGCTCCAAAGGCCCTGTCAGGAAAAATTAAAGGGAAGGCTCAAGGCATGTGAAGGCAAACTCCACATGTCACACTAAACAATACAGAAAGGAAAAGACTGAATTCAAGATCAGATCTTAATTTTGGCTATAGAAAGGCTAAATTATTACTAATTATCATTAATCAAACCTGTAATATCGTAGTTGCTCCTCTGATGATGTCTTTTCACTCACTAGAAAGATGGTTTAATAGATAGTTTAGAAAATGTATTGAATTCAGCCTTACTGCTGTCTAGCCCAGACACCCTGTCAGGCTGAATGCTAGCCCTCCTTTGAATAAAAGCTGTTGTCCCCTGACTGTGAAATCCAAATGGCCTCAGCCTATCCAATGCTTCCTTCAGTCATCTGTAGCCCTTGGAGAGTATAAATCCTTGTAATAATATAAAAAAAAAAAGAAAAAAAAGAAACTGGACACCTTTCAAGGCATAAGCAAGGCATAATTAATAACTTTAAGTGGATTGCCCAGGAGCTTCACAGCAACATTTGCTAAAACTCACCATTTTACATTTAATTAGAAATATCACATAATTCAAAATGTCTCAAAACTTCAGTAGCCACACACTGCCTCAAAGCACTACTTTTGACTAGTACTCAACTTCTTCCTTACTAAAAATAGAATTAAAAGTTATCTTCTACGCAAGCTGAAAATAGAGAAGAGTTAGATATAATATCCTGACCCTGGATGAGCTCTAAAGAAAAGTGATGTCTCTCTAAGGATTAAGAATTTGGCATCATAATCATTCTCATCAATATCTTGCTTCCTAACACAAGAAGGAGCACTCTGCTCTCTTCTACCTCTTCCAGCCCCACAGGCACAAGGAAGAAAGGAAGTTATTCTAGCTCCTTTGCTAGGGAACTGTTTGTTTTCTCCTATTCGCATCTCTGTCTCTGCCCCCTTTGAGAGAGGGCAGAGCTGAACCAGTGAAGCAGCTGAACCAGTGATTTGTACATTTGTTTCCCATATGCTCGTTCAAGACTGTGATAGACAAGCAGGTTATGCTCTTCCATCTTTGGTTGTGCTGTCTAGCCTGGTCACCTGAATGGAAGATGCTTTATACAGCTGCATTAAAGCTAGCCAAAATGAACCATAAGTACAAGGAAGTTTTGATTTGACTACTTTAATTTCCTCTATAATTTTATATTTTCACCAGGTACAGGGACCCCTGGTTTTGCTATGTTGCAGTAATATGCATGTAATTTTCTTCCTCTTGCTATCGCAGTGGCTTCTTAACTATACTTTTTTGCAAAATAGAATAATAAAGCAATTTGCCAATCTAAACACATCTTCTTTGAAAACATCTCCTCATTTTGCAGTAATATTCCCTAAGGGAATTAGCAGAAATTATTTCTCTCATTAGCAGAAATTATTTCTTTCAAGTTTTGATGCTTTATTCGAGAGATGAATAGAAGATACACAAGACTCAATCCCTAAGTATCAAATAAACATACTGAACAAACAGCTGCTTTGCCATGTTTATCCACCAAAAAGCTGCTCTGTGATTAACAACCTCTGTTGAAATATCGCATCTGCAGAACAGAGGAAAATGAAACCCTGAATAGTCACAGTCAAATGATGTTCATATACTTTCTCAATAATATTGTTGCAGGAGTTCTTTAACTTCACTTGACTTTAGCAGGTTTTGATCACACAGTATTATTTCCCTACCCACTTTTCCTCCTTGGATGGCCCAGTGTTCTCTAGAGACCTTCACTGTCTTTTTTCATCTCTAATGACCTTTACAGACATTGAGATTAAAAGATGTACCATCCTGAAATGTTTCAGAAAAAGTGGCCAAGAAATGTAGTAAGCTAAATTTTACAAACCTGCAAAACACATTTCTCTAACCACATAAAATACAACCTTCCACTGTAGCATCTAAAGCTACACAAAGATACATACATCTGGATGTTATAATTTAGCCAAAGACAGGTGTAGAGAGGTTAGCATGGAGCTGCATCCCTCCAGAGATAATTCTGAGAGACTGTACCTTCAGTAACATCCCACTAAAAGGATAAAACTGTTCTCTTTTTGCAAGCCAGCTGCAAGGTGCAGAGCAAAGAGCTAGTGATCTGCTTTTTCCCTTCTGTTTTTAAGTAGGTACAAGGCGGCACATGAGGAGGAGGTCTACAGCAAACTTGCCCTATGTTACAGCTATATTCTAGGTCTACGGTTTATTAATGTGTGAGGTTTGTATTCCAGTCTGTAAACTTCTCATGTTAGAATGTATTTAAACTCTTCGGAGTTGAAGCCGTAGATTTAGCTGTGACCTTTACAGCACATAGTATGCTATCAACACATAAGATAATATAACCCCTTAAACACACTCAGCTTCAGTAAGGTTGCACAGCTGTTCAAGAAGTAGAAGCTAAGCAAGCAGAAGTAGTATCCATAGAGTGGGAACTTCAAGACTCACGGAGACCTCTTTGTTCTCTTAAGAGGTTAAATTACACACTCTGCCCAGTCATGAAACAGCTTACAACATTATCTCATGTGGGCTTCCCAAATCAATGTTCTCTTATGTGGCACAGCTTCAGTGAAACACTGTGCCAGATAATTTAATGCCAAGTATTCAATTGATGGGGTGCTTAGAAGCATATAATTTATATGTCATTCTATTTGTCATTATTTTATACAGGCACAAACTTACCAGTATTTTGATTGGATGCATTTGTTGTCTTGCTGATTTTGCTCGGTTTATATTACCAAAATAAAACTGATAAGTCTAAAATGCCAAGTATTTACGTAAGAAAAAGAATTTTAATATAATGAATTGTGCCTCAGGCATAAGGGTTAAGGTCTCAAAATTCATATTGTAATATGACAGCTTTATGTTCATTCACTGAAGAAGAACACAAACAGTTTAAACTGAAGCTTTCCTTTTTGTAAATAATGAAGACGGGCTGTCACTCACATTCCAGGAAGAGGTACTGCAGCAGTACAAGATATTACCACCTCATTTAGTGTTTACTAGCCCTTTCCCAGGGACAAGTGTCTCACTACCAAAGAAAGCTTTCCACAGCAGAAATACCTATTTAATTTTTCTTCTCTTTCTTGGCAGCTTCAGCTGTTACATAAGGCTATAAATGGAAATGGCTGAGGCAAGGGAATGCATGGTCCCTCCGCTCGATGCCACAACAGGAACAGAACCTTCTGCAGTGCAACAAATCATCCACCTTGGGTTAGAAATATTTGAAAGCATCACAGCAAGACTTGCCAGGGCATAAATGAAGTATGAGAGAGATACTGTGCACCTACATATTTTGAGGGACAGATCCAGTAAATAGCCATGCACTTGTTTCAGTATCTGCGAGGAATCAGCGCTCTGAAAGGTTATGAAGAGTATTTGTGTTATGTTTTCATATTTAAGTCACATTAAGATGAGTGTGTTCATACGATGTCTGAACCCCTCTAGATTCATAATGACTATTAGGTAAATAAAAGGGAGAATATTATGCAGAAGTACTTACTGAAGTATCAGAAGGGATATTTTAGCTTTGCTTATCAGTCATGCAGGTTAAGTATGGGCTTTCTGATACTGTCATCTCATGTGGTACATTTTTTCAGAACTAGGATGACCTAAGATAATGGTTTTGAAAGGCCTGCATTATAAATGATGTTAATATTATTGAGAATTGTCAAGCAATGACATAAATCTGTTTACTTTTAATAGATTATTAGAAATCAAGTTTCATTTAAGAAGGTATGGAACATTAGCACCATTATTGCTTCCTATAATGCAACATCTTCAAGAATTTTAAATGAAAAATTGTCTTTATAGAATATTTTTGTTCTTCTCTCCGCTTCTTCTTCCTCTTCTCATCCCCCAAGTGATTGTGAGAGTTCATTTACTTACTACTTCAGCGTCTTTCAAGCTAAATTTACTTAATTTAAAAGCACTGTTATTCTCTCCCAACTTTCAGTCCTTGAAATACCCAGCATTTAGTCATTTAGCTAAGAAACACATGTCAGCAATGATAAAGATTTGACATTGAAACTTAGTTAATAGCTCTGTAGTTGAAGTTTTGGCTGAAACAAAGTATAAACTACTGCACTTGCAGTTGCTTCAGCTGTGTGTTCTACCAACTGTAGAAAGTGATAAAAGATTCATTTTACTGATTAAAGGTAATAGTATCTGTCAGCATACAGAAGCAGGCTTTTAAAACAAGGCCATACTTACAGTTAATATTCAGCACACAGACGCACTTTGAAAATACTGTGTTCTGCTTTTCAGAAACCTGTAACTGTGTACAATCAAAAAATTTGCTATTAATAAGGTGTGGTGTTATTTGTCCTTCTTGTTGGCAGCATGCAAGACGACAGTTTAGAATCCTCGACTTCAATATCTCAACTTCTGAGAGAAAGTTACTTAGCTGAAACTAAGCATCAAGGGAAGAGTGAAAGAAGCAGATCAGAAACAGCTTCTCATAACTTCCACTATGGCAACACTTCCAGCGATCTAGATGAGGTAGCTGCCCAAGATGACCTTCCAGATCTCTCTGCCTTTTTGAGCCAAGAAGAATTAAATGAAAGTGTAAACCTGGCAAGACAAGCTATTGATCAGAATCCACTGGAAACTAAACAGGATGAGCTTCAGGCACATTCACAGCATCCCCCAGATTCGCTGAAAAACATAGGAAAATACAAACAAATGGCCCATTCTCCATCTTTGAAAACAGCAGACAATGGCTTGCACTCAAACTTTTGTGAGGACCACATCAGAAATTCAAAGGGGTCCAAAGGGAACTCTCAAGATCTAAAGAAACACCACCTCCCTTCTGAATCAGAATCAAAAAAGGAATTTCTAAACAAGGCTGCAGATTTTATTCAGGAGCTCTCATCACTTTTCAAAGCTCACAACTCTGAAAGAATAAGACCCCGAACATGCAAAAACTACAGGAGTAAAAAAGGTAGCTCTAGCCTATCTAGCACATCAGTAAACAGAGAAAGGCTTTCCATTCCAGCACCTCAAGACTTTGAAAACAAAACAGAGAAAACACTTGAACAAACAGATGATCATCAGGTGGCAAACTTGGAATCCATCAATCAACTAACAAACACAGAGCTAAAAACAGAGTCAGAATCTGCATCTGTATATTCTGATGAGCCTATTGGACAACCACCACGCTTTACTCAAAAATTGAAGAGCAGGGAAGTCCCTGAAGGAACCAAAGTGCAATTGGACTGCATTGTAGTAGGGATCCCAGCACCTGAAGTCAGGTAAACATACTCTGCACTTGTCATTTTGTAATTCTGTAAAAGTAGGTGTATGCCTTACTTTTTCCAGATATTTTGACGCGTACGTTTCAGTATTCTGTAGCAGAAGTCTCTTGATCTTGGTTGTTAAAATTGATTAAGAAAAAATATTGCTCTCTTTAAATGATACAAAAGGTTGCTTATATTTTACACAACGTATTTGGGGACACATTACTTTCTTTGAATTTTAAAGAACTGTTTTTAAATACTGTACTTCCATAAGTAAAGCAAAGTGCTAACTCCTTAGAGAGAAATGTTTGTTAGTTATCTTTCTGGATAGTGTAAACTGGCTAAAAACACGAATGGCCGTGATACCTTCAGACATCAGCATTAGGTGTTTGAGATGAGTGAACACAGGATCCCATAAACCAAAAAAATCCATGCATGATCAGAGAGGAAAGGAGTTCACTGAAGATATTATATAAATAACCAGGAGCAGGTCAGTTCTAGTTCAGATTCTGACAATGATTCTGTTGTGAACTTAGAAAAAATTCTTCTGTTTTATCAAGTGTAAGATGCCATTAACTGCTAATGTTGTGTGACTAGCCTGCTAATTCTGATGCTTTAGTTTTCATCTATGAGGATTTTGAATGTTAAATAAGTAACATTTTTAAAGATCACTGGAGGTGATAGGAAATGTGAAAAAGTTACACTTTATTCATCAAAGACATCAGTGGAGTGAGAAACAGATTAATGTACCTTATAAGTTTACCTTGAAAATTCATGTATCTCATGAGCATTTCTAAATCTAAAGTTGTTCATATAGAGCTCATTAGTGAAATTTACCTCCCATTTAGAGTGGTGGAATTGTTTTTCTTTTGCTGGGACCGTACCAATCCAACACGAAAGAAAACTCTTTTCATCTTTTAAAGACATACTATACATCATACTTGCATCCTAATATCTGAAGTATTGTAAATAGACACCCTTAGTCTAGATGGTTGCTGATCCTTTTATAGGCATTTCAGAAATCTGTGTTGCTCTTCTAAATATTGAGAAGAACTATTTGCATCTTCAGTATCTAATTAAAGGACTTGGAGCTTCACAGATGGTCCACTTTTTCCAATTGTCAGCTTACTGTCTCCCTTATATACTTAGATAATGCTGAATACAGCACTACTACCACTTCTACTGCAGTCAGCACCTTTTATAATCTTTCTTACTGTACTAATAGTTACAATCATCAAATGAAAACAATCTTAACATCCAAAGATGGAAGCTTCAAAGATTTTTGTGGTGAAAAATCTTTGTTTTCCACTCCCTTGAATTTCTGGCACACCAGCTGCTAATTTTTCAGAAGGAAGAATCTTTTACAATGCACCATTAAGTACATAGGATCAAGGACCTACAAATGAATCCTCTTATTATTGACAGCCTTGTCATGAAAACAAGAAGTTACCCAGTTCACAGAATTCCTGAACTGTGACTACCAGACCATTTTGCCCCACTAGTGCCTTCAGTAGTGTGTACGTTCTCAGTCCCTAACAAGACCCTGAGCCAGAGTGCCATGCAGGGTCTCTTGCACATGACACAAATGTAAATTTCCAAAGGCTAAATGATTTGTTTATGGAAGAGTAATCTGTTCTAAAGCTCGGGGAAATACCTTGGTTTGGAAAAATATGCTTCCTACTATGCATCATGTCTAAACTCACTGCTTTGATTAACAATTTTGAGGCATTCCCTTGGAGGAGCTTCTGCCATTATAATTGTTGTATTGTGTTCAGCCCTTAAGTTCATAGAGGAATCTGATCAAAATGGAAAATAGAGCCAGAAACTGGGGGGAGGAGGGGCTTGACTGAAACCAGACAGGAAATATCATCATCCCCCAGATATCAGCAACACTCTCTGAAGACTTCACTTGCTTATAAAGCCTTTGAGACTTATTTCTCCAGGTACATGCCTTGATAAATCTTTTTTATATTAAAAATGGCAGTAGGATTCCTCATTCATACTTTATAACACAGAGGAAACCACTGAAATAATATTCTTTTAGGTATATAGACCTGTACACAAACTCAATCTGACTTTCTTTGTATTCAGAAAAGGTGAACACTGAATTGCTTGTTGATAGACATATACTACAGTGCACAGTGTTAATCTTACATATTTCTCCAGAATGCCACAACACCATCCTTACAACAGTACATCATGCCCATGCCATTGACACACACATAAAACTGACAAGGTGTTCTTGCCATCAAAGTTTAGGCATTTAACAGCTATCTGAATTAGAAGTTGACACTACAAAGTCACTGAAGCCTCACAAAGGCAGATCAGAGAACCTAGGAACAATGACTCATCCCATGGAGTATCCAGGAATGGCCAGAATGCCTATGCACCCAGTTCAGGGACTGCTTCATTCCACAGAATTGGATGACAGATAACTTTGTAACTTAAGTCATATTTTATCCCAACAAAACTGAAGGTTTTCAACTGAAATTTCTTTTTCAATATTTGATTTTGTTGATTTTAAATAATAAAATAAGCTACTTACATGAATACCAGTCAGTACAGGAACTATTACACTTTCATAGAATAAGTGTCCATCAAATATTTCCAACAATAATACACTGCTGCCAGGCACAGTACTGCTCCAAACAGAAATGTAACCCTGGTTTACTGACTCATGCCTGTAGTCAGATTAGGGTCTTAGAGGAACTAACACAGAAGCCCAGAATTTACATGCTCCAAGGCCACAGACAGTAGGGACAGGGAGAAAGATGTCCCAGAGGGGAAATCAGTCCCAAGTAGTCAAGCTCAAGAAAAAGGCTGGGTTCAGTTTTCAGTATTACAATTTAAACTAACAAGTAAGAGACAAATCACAAGGGGATAAGTTGTGATTAATGCAGCACATACATACTTCTTGTGTGTGCATGTACATGCTGTGTTAAGGAGAAAGCTGGTAATGTTAGCTGCTTCAACACTTTCCTGATCATACTTGTTTGTTAACAACTTCTGTCCTGTTCATCCAGGATTCTTTCAACTCCACCAATGTGTGGGAGTAACATTAAGAAAGGGTGTAAAATAATTCACCTGCCTGAGTAATTAACATTCATGTGCTTCCAGTGGCCTTTTTAGTCAGTGCTACAGCATAAGGAAACCAGAAAATGTAATGTACTTTGGGGTATGTGTTCCATTAACTATGGAGACATGAGAATACAGGGTTTCATTACTGGTTTTGTTTTCACAAAGAATAGTGTGTGTCTTTGATCTGCTGTGCAAAGTCTCAAAAATGAAAGAAGCATCTTGTTGGACATAGTTGTAGAACTGTGCAGAACTGGGCTCAGAATTAGTATATCTTGCTTTGAGGGTAGCAGTTTTTCAAGGTTTGTGATGAGTTAGGTTCAGTATCTGTGGAGCTGGGCAAGGAGAGAAGAATTCTGATAGATAAGCAAGAGAGGTATGAAAATCAGTAGTCTCAGGACAAGACTAACTGGCAAAATGGCAATTGATAAAAGAAAGCTCAAGGCTGACTGGCTTTAAGGAGTGATTTCTTCTTTCTTCAACTTAGCTGAATGACCAAGCTCAATAAACAAGCATCCTTTGGACCCACATGTGGTGGTGCATGCTTGCCTGTGTCCTTTGATTTAAAATGGACTTCCTAACCATAGCAAGGAATCAACCCCAAGTTACTTATAATGCTTATAATACATACACTCGCTATGTAGAAGCGGTACTGTGGGAACCTAGGAAGTTGCAAAATAACAACATGATTCAACAAGCTCTGTAACATAATTTCTCAGTCAACACTAGGAGCAATCTGACGGTTAAACAAATGTAATGGGAATTATGAGAGAAATTAGAGACAGGAGATTTAGAAAGAAGCTGATCACAGGAATGGAAAGGACTGGAGAATATGATGGACAGATACTATGTTTGAAAGCAAGACAGTACAAAACAAAATTGATGATGTAAAAATGGTGTAAATGTCATTCATGATGGATCAGGATCAAAATATCATTGGCAATGATACAGCATTATAATCTACATGCTTGGTAGGTAACTGTCTGGTCTATACAAGGGCTCACTGAGGGTCAGAAAATTGGATGTTGGAGCAAGAGAAGAAACCAGGAACTGATTTGAAATACAAATATGGATATGGAAAGCTAAATCCTGCTTGGCTGAATACAGACAGATTTATCCAATTGCTTCTTAAGGTAACTCAGCCTTAATGTAACACACTCACATGTTAGAGGAAGCTCATTAAGCCCACCTGTCTAGAAAGAAGCTTAAATTAAATGTTATCCCTTTTTCAGTATCATCAGCTGAATGCAGTGTCAGAAGTGACAAAGACTGACACTGTAGTATATGGGCCTCTAGCTAACTCAAACCTTAGCTTGCAATTAAAGAGTACTACTAAGTTTATTGATTTATTACTTTGACTATACTGCAGGTTAGAAACAAACATTTAAAAGAAGTATTTCTTCGTATTTCCAAACTGTTAAAGGTTTTGATGACCTCTTTCTCTCATGCTTCCTTCTACAGCTTTGTTTCTGTATGAGTAATCATAGGTGTGACATTCACTTCCTTCTGTGAGGAGAGCACTCCTTATTCCCTCAACTTCAGAGGTGCCTACATTTTTCCAAACTGTTTGGCACATCACTCTTAGGTTAATTTTACTTATGAATCACATTGCATGGTTTGGCATACACAGCTATCCTGAAAGTGTCATGAGGATTTGAAGTTCTAAAAACAGGCTGTATGTCATAAGGTTTCCATGAAAACATTCTTTAACATAGGCATACAAAGATTAAAAAAAATGCATTTTAGTGCTGCTTTGTTTTAGGAGACTGCAGCTGTATCTAATCATAGATTTTAGAGACTCTGAAGCCACATAAGATTGATTAAGACTTTTTTCTTCCTGTCTGCCAAATGAAAACAAGTATCTGGTTTAGTGCTCAAAGTCTGGAGAGCCAAACTTCTCCAACATGCAACTCCAGTCAAGTCAATAGATTAAGACCTAGGATTAATTTGGCAGAGCGGATGACACTGCTTGTGCTTAATGTGAACCTGCCTTGTATGATGAAGCTATCATTACAATTCATGGCAGGAATGAAATGTCAGTGACAGACAGCATTGCTACTTCAGTCATGCCACGTATCTCAATGTCAGAACTCCCCTTGGAACTGACATTTCATTGCTAACACGTACAACATTTGGATGGTAAGAATAAAATAAAATGTGAATAAGCAAAGAGTAGATATGGCCATGCCAAAGATTTACATAAAACCTAATTTCACAAAAGAGAATTGTTTTTCATTTATAAGCATTTCAGAGAGATAACATACATGGAGAATCTTCTTTTTCTCAGCTTAATCTCAAAATAACTTTATGATGAAAATAGTGACTGAAGAATGCACTGCATAGAAGAACTAAACAAATGTTTGAAACAGAAATTTATTCCTGAATTATTAAATCACTTATGTTGTGAATTTTTAACTAGTCAAAGGAAAAAATAATCGCAAAGAAAAGAATTAACTCAATCCTGCTCCACTGTCTGTTTAAGTCAAGTAAAGGAATATACTACTAAAGGAATATACTACTGACATGCTACTAAAATAACTGAGATAAAAAGCTTACGTGGTGTTTTTAAATTTGCTTATAGGAAATTAGAATTGTGCTTCAACATAGGCATGCAGTACACTTACCTTCACATAGACACACAAAGGTTAACTGGAATAGATGATCACTAGTAACACAAAGAGTTGTTACATCTTAATAGTGATTGTACACAGCATTCTGTGTAATGTGTTTTGCTTTATGTGTCACTTGAGTAAGGAGCCACATTTGAGTGAACACAAAACCAGAATATCACCGTGCTATATAAGTTATTTAATGTTCTGAAAAGGTGCTGCTGAAAATGAGATAAAATTCTAGAACATGGGTATTCTCTTGAATAGTTTTTAGTATCTGCTAAAGCTAACATGCTAAACCAAGTCTACATTAGAAGAAGGAGGCATGCAGTAGGTATATAAAAAGACATGAGTAAGTCCCATGACTCACCTCCCAAAGTACACAGTTGCCTGTATGTATTAGACACCTAAAAGCAACTTGTACATTCACATACCAAATGTATGCTTGTAGTCATACAACTTCTCTCCTGAAAATGTGACCATTTTCAATTATCACCAATTGCAAATCTTGAAAGCAACATAAGAATAAACCACATAATACATATAACACAACATATAATTGAAAGTTAAATAAATAAATAAAAATTCCCCTTTGAGATAACAGGAATCCTATGTAATTTCCAGGTCTGGAATTTAAAACTGGCACTGATCAATTTGAAAGGACATTTTCAGTCAGCCCTGTAATGCACATATCCATACTTTTTCATTGGGACTGCTAAACATTTCCTCTACTTACTTGTGGTAGAGTTTCCTTTATCCCAGGCACTAGATGTTTCTGTTCTGGTTTCCAAGGATCTCACCACTAGCTATCGTATCTGTATCTACATGTTTATAAGGATATCACTGTACAGAAAAGCAAATGTGATATGCACTTCTGTGGAGCCAAAAAAGCTCCACTGTACTTGATTATAAGTAGGGGAAAATACCAGGTTTGGGCAAGTCATTGTGGGCACAGTCTAAAATAGTTGTTGCTCTTCCTTCTGTCTGAAGAGGTTTGTATTAGAGGATCTGAAAGATCCCTGACTGGACTATGATGGAATATTAACACTGTAGCTCAATCAGAAGCTGGAAGGTTCATTATTTTTAAAGGAAATGTATTCTAAATAGAAGTGTAAACAAATTATTTCACAATAAAGATGACAAAAATAAAAAGCAGGATTTGCAAGCTAAATGTTAATGAAGATTCATACAATCCATTAGAAAATAATGGCAACTGTACTGATAGTGAACCCTTTAAAAAAGAGGTAGTTTGCAAATAATAATTTTAAGACCACTGATTTCACCTTTTAAGAATTATTTTTAAGTGCTGCTTCACAGCTTCTAAAAAAGATAGAGAATGGTAGGTAAAAGATAAAGATACAAGATACAAAGATAAGGAGAATGGTTAGATACTCTAGGACAAGTATATTAATATACATAGTATATTATTATATACAAGTATATTAATATACATACACATATATGTATGTATTTGCTCCATTTTTATACTCTCATAAGTGTCTGCTTTTGGCCACTGTCAAGTCAGCATGCTGGGTTAGGTAGACTTGTAGTCTGAACGCCCAGTAAGTTCTTATTTATCTTTTTACACGTGCTAGCTTACCTGGCATCCTACGGTATATACTGATGTTATTACTCCCTTTTGTATGATGACAGCTATCTCTTAAATTTCCAAAGATACTGCATGTTGCATGAGTTTCATTAATATCCAAAATGCTGTTTACAATTGTATTGTGAAGCACCTTAAACAAGTTCTATTGAGCTTTGAGAAGCAGCATGAATGGCTGCTGAAAGCTATCCTGAAGTGTTGCCCTAGGCAGATTGTCCACTGACAGAAAGTACCTTGGACCATCTCATTTTGTGCACCAGAGTGGTAGAAAACCTAGCAAATGCCAAACTTCAAAGGGATAGAGGAATACATTCTTAATGTTGAGGCTCATATTGAGTTCATGCAAGCACCCGTGGCAATTTAAATGCACCTGTAGCTTCCTAACTGTCCAGTCCCTTCTTTTATGGTTATTAACATTTAGCAAGAGTAATATACAGGAGAATTTGTATAGTTCAGTTACCTGAAATTCACAGATCCAGTGTCCTGGTGCAAACCCATTTTCATTAGACTAAGGCTGGGGCAGCTGGGCCTGGGAACACATTTGAACTTGCCATCCTTGCTATAGAGTGAGAAACCTTCAGCAAAGAAGTCAGCATCAGGATTTTAGCATTTTAAAGCACTGCTGCCACATCAGAAAAAGCTGGTCTATCAAAGCCCTAAGGCTCAAACGGAAAAGAAATTAGTGACATTGGCTGAAGTTCTCCACATAAAGCAGTGCCAGTTTCTTGGGGGTAAGACCCTGCAAGAAGGATGTGGATGTATTTTAGTAAACTGTTCCTTGCTGTGAAATATCAGGGAAGAGAGCTGGGACATATGAGACCCCACCAGCATCCTCTTTTAACATGATGATATTTACTTAAAGACTGTCTGTTGAAATCAGAAATGCTAAATTTATAAAAGTAATTTTCTTAGACACATTTTCAATTCTTGTTACAAAGGAGGCTTATAAAAGAGGATAAGCAAGCAGATGTAAACACAAACCAAGTTCTAGCTTTCTAGCTACAAAGGTTTGCCTTTCTAAAAGGGGAAATTGTGTTAAGCAGCATGATTCATTCCATAGTGCAGGAGTCTCCCTCAGTAACACACGGTTCTGTACGCTTTCCAAGCTGCATATTCAAGACTGTACAGCTACAGACTACACTAGTGTGCAACTCAAAGTGGACTGGGGAATACCCTGTCTACTTTAAGAAAGCCATATTGGATGGCTAGGACTAATGGTGCACAAATAGTACATGGTTTACTTCTTAGCTACGTAATCAGCATTCAAATTCTAGATTTGTACTCCTTCATACCTCACAGTCTCTTTGTGCCTCTTTCTTCATTTCTACATTGCATTTCTATCACGTTCTGGTTTTCCATTGGTATGGACTGTCTTACAGATTTTTTTAAGTATTTTTTTCCCCCTAAGACGTTAATTTGGGCATTTCTTCACATTCAATTTGTAGCACAAACTTTATAAAAAGTTGTGCTTCCAAGAGCTGAATTCAACTGAATGGTTAAACAAATTTATTTATTCATGTTTTTCTAAATTATTTGAGATGAAAATGTACTGAAGCATACTGTATTATGAGCCACAAAATATGAATTATTATAATTATTCAGAACTATATTTTTTATCCTTTTCACAACTAATCTTATTTCGAGTGATATATAATAGTAAATATATTTGTCATTGCATTGATAGCATTTGTATGCACTCAGAAACTGGCAGGTACTTATATAAAGATGGATGAAACAATTACTCGTTTTGAAAGGTCAATTAAACAAAAAATGTCAGTGTGACAGTTCCCACCCACAAAGCACAAGATGCATTAATCAACAATATGTAGTTAAGAAAGCAGCAATAAACAGAAAATACAAATTTTTTTGTGCAATTTTATATCTATCTGTGTTTACAAGAAAGGTTATAGCGAAAACACAAATGCACCTTAGTTTGGTTCTTCAAATTCAGCTAATTATCAAAAAATCATACAGATATTTCTGAGTGTTATCCTAAACATTTAACTCTGGATCCCTACACATAGTACTACTGCTTCTCTATAAAACCTGACTGTCTTATTAAATTTGAATCTGGTTCTTCAAACCCACCTGCTTTTTTTCTTTCTGTTCTGTCTTCAAATTAACAAATAACAGCAACCAGGCATGCTCTCCTCTCCTACTAGCTGTCAGATTGAATGATGGTTACTGTCATTTCGTGCTTTTTAGGTGCTGCTTTTACTTTTGCTTGGATTCCTGTATATCCTACCGAAATAACCCTTCTGAACACTGAGGCACATAGAAATACCTCAGATGAAAGCATGAAGTCTCTAAAGGGCCGTGTATATTCTTGGATGTGTAATTGGGTTTAACAGAGAAACACAGCAGTATAATGCAGAAAAGAATTCAAGGTCCAGCTTACTGGCCATGTCCTTTTAAGGAAATGCCTCTATATTGTAATAAATCACTTATCTTTCCTTGTGATACACTTATGCCATCTTTTATAAAAAGCAGATTGTCTTAAATTTATGATAAAACAGAGAACAATATTATAGTAAATTTCAGTCACATTCTAAATGAACATGAACTTTGGAATCACAAGTGTTTGAGGGAAATTTGTTTACTTAGGTGTGTTTTTTATTTTTCTACATTTTAAGCCACAACACATATCTGAATGTACACCAAGAGAAACTCAGAGCTGAACTGACAGCATTCCAAATTCAGAGCTCTACTACTCTACTCCTGAAATCTGTGTATCAAGAAAAATACGTGCTAGAACCGTTTATATAAATTAGTTTGCTAGCATGTTTAAATACTGCAAAGAGAAGAGCTCTATTATTTACTGTAGCTGAATATTATGAAAAACAAACAAAAAATATTCCTATAACTATTGATTCTACACTTACCGGCAATACTCTGTCAGAAGCTTCAGGCTAACAACCACGCGTTTTATCATCAGAAAGACTTTGAACCATGTCATTCTATTTGTCAAGTTGATTGCATTGATAAACAGTGTATTTTGCATTGCAGGTGGTACTGTGAAGGGAAGGAACTTGAAAACTCACCAGACATTCAAATTATCCAGACAGGTGATCAACACTCACTGGTTATTGTTGAAGCTTTTGAGGAGGATACAGGACGTTACTCGTGCTTTGCTTCAAACATCTATGGAACAGACTCTACCTCTGCAGAGATTTACATAGAAGGTAATGATAGAATTGTTGCAGACGTTGTTTAAATTGATCATACAGGATTAAGATATAATTACGTACTTTGTATGTTAACTGTGTAAACAGATTTGTCACAAAAAATACACAGCAGGGAGTCAATGCTTCATCATTATTAACGTCTTTATTATTTCTCTGTAAAATAACTTTCAGATGAGTGACTGCCCTTTACATGTAATTTTATTGTGTTGTTCCCCAGAGACTTCCTATATCTCACTGCAAGATTAAAGTCTAGAAATACTCAGATTCTGATGCCAAATTATATTTTTTTGTCTGTCTTATCCTACAGAAAGATACAAATTTAAAATTGTATCTAATTCTTTCTAAAATCTTTTCCCTACAGTCATTATTCCAAATTGAATATCGGATACGTTCATCCTAACTTATTATTGGGACCTTGCAACCAAAATAAATATGCCAGCAATTTGATATTTTACTTGCACAATAGATGCTATAAATGTCTGTGCTTGGCAGAGATTTACTACTGCTCGAGACTGGGGCCAAGGCCTGCTTTTACCTAACTCAGAGGATGTTGGATGGAAGCCATGACTGATGGAGATGCTCACTGGCAGGAATGGCAGAGAAAATGCAAATTCCAAATGCAGTGAAAGCTGAATCAGAAGTGTAAAATGTCTCAGTAAGACAGCTGTTAGCAAACTGAGCTAGTATCTTCTCCAAACTGTGCTACAAGTCACTAGTTTCATTGCAACAGCTATATTCCCCTCCATCCGCTCCCTCAGCCCCCCCCTTTTTTTTTTTAGCCAGTAGAGGAAAAAAAAAGTCTTACGTGATTCACAACAAAAATTACAGACTAAAACCTACTGGTGTCATTTTAAAGAGAACCTGGGGAGACCAAGGTATGCATTCACTCTTGGATGCTGTTTTTCTCATTTCATTCACACTTTATCCCAAATTTGCCTTATGTCAATAGCAGTTCTGCATCTTGCAAAGTATGCGATGTTGGTTCATTTCCACTGCAATGTGATCTTCCATTTTGGCTTAGCTTTATAATATACACCCTTAGAATGCGCTAGAGAAAATATGAATAAAGGTTTGTATCATCCACAGATAACTCCCAAAACTCCTCTGAAAAGTGTTTGGGTTTTTTTTCTTTTTCACAGGAGTCTCTTCTTCTGACTCTGAAGGTGAAATAATCAAAGACGAAATGGATCAGTAAGTTGAAAATCAATTACATCTTCCATATCTCTTACAGTTTAAAAACCCCACAAGCACAGACATTTTAGTTTCTGTTAATATTTTGCAACTTTCAACACATTAGGCTTTTGTTTGAGATTTGCTTGGATTGCCTGGATTACAGTTTGGTTGTGTGTTTGCTTGTTTGCTTTAAAATAGTATGGAACAACTACACATTTGCTTGTGTGTCTTTAACATTAGCTTAAAAATTGAAACTTCAATATTAAATATAAACATAAGGAGAAATATGTTACCTGAAAGATT
The DNA here is from genome assembly GCA_025447955.1 of Psilopsiagon aurifrons. Lineage (NCBI taxonomy): Eukaryota > Metazoa > Chordata > Aves > Psittaciformes > Psittacidae > Psilopsiagon > Psilopsiagon aurifrons. Next base: position 16,610 of record JAOEHY010016766.1, on the reverse strand, counting down.
AAACTACTAAAATTAAAGTACTAAACCAGATTGCATTTGATGGCATCTTAAAATTCAGACCCATCTTAAATGCTGATTTAGATATCCAATTTAAAAGTAAGATTTCTGACATGAAAGTATGGTATACCATGAAGTTTTTGGCAGAAGATGGCTATACATGCATTATTTAGATTTAAGATGAGGAATTTAACAGATATGAAGTAATGCAAACTGAAATGATGGCACAAAAGACTAGTTAATTATAAAAATAAAGAAAAGGTGTCAGACATAATCTAAAACCTGCAAAATAATGTCTTTCCTAAATTAAATCATTGCATTCTGTGCATTTAGAATCTGATCCAATCTTTCAGAATCAGAGTCCTTCTGTGAATTCAAAGGGACTCAGGCTGGTTGAAAACTAAAATAATCAGTCTTTTATTCTGAACTCCTTTGTATGCAGTAATTCAACCTCAATAGGAACCAGTGCTATATAAAGAGGACATTTTAATTGAATAGATTTGCACCTTATTTTTTTCTATTATTTATTAATGAAGGTTATACTTTTGGATGAATTGCTAAGGTTTTCATAGTTTTAGCTCAGATTTTTCCGGGTGTCTCTGGCATAATGTTTCTTCTTATTCATAGAATCACAGAATCATAGAATAGTTAGGGCTGGAAAGGACCTTAAGGTCATCTAGTTCCAATCCCCCCGCCATGGGCAGGGACACCTCCCACTAAACTTCTCACTGGGTGTTAATGTAACGTTGACTAGGATCTTGATCACTTGATGACATCTCTAAGTTGCTTACCTCATTAAACTGTGAAGTAATTCTTAGGGAAAAAAAGAATGCTGCTCTGACATTGTAACTGGATGTCCTCAAATGGTAGAATTACAAAATAGCAGGTTTGGGTATAAATCAGAATGTCTTTGTATTTGCTTAGCTTCCAGCTGTTATCACATGAATCTGAACAATTGTAATTAAAGGGAATTAATATGAGAACAGGTGAAAAAAAATCTGTAGTTTTACAAGAGAAATCGGTGATCACCATAACTGTATGTTCACTCTGAGTAAGGCTTCCTCTGGTTTCAAGGATGGCTTTCCTGCAGGGACCTGCGGTACACTTCAGAGCAGTCAGTGCTCAAACTGAATAAAAATACCATCTCTTCATTGTCTGCATTATTTCATTTAGCAGTAAAAATAAAGTAGGGTTAACTCTTTTAATTTCATAGAGAAAATAACCTAGAAGTGAAGATGTGACAACCCATACACTTCCAAAGTTGCATGATATGTTGGTCAGAAAGCATACCTTTCTTTTTTGATTTTTCAGCAGTAAATTACTGAATCTGTATCCTAGTACACCATGGTATTTTCATCACCTTATAGGGCCAAATCGTCATACAAGTTCAGGGAGCAAGAGAAACTAGCATTGTCTTCTGAGAAAGTAGCACTGCTCTCATGCTGCTCAGAGCTCGTAACAGTAGCTTTCAAGCCATAAATGAGTTAATCCAGGCCATTTATTACACTTGGTGTAACTGAACTAAGCATGAGATATTAGAGTGGTAAGATATGCAGCCTGATTCTTATAAAATACAGTTTACCTAGGAGTAAGTATCAGTTCAGATCAATTGGAATTCAATCCCAGAAGTGAAGCTGGGGTCGACATGTAACTGGGACAGACATAAGTAAGGGGGACACACACAGCTCTAGCTTTCAATTAGAGAATTTTTTTTTGGTTAATATTCCACAGCAAACCAAAGCCAGCTGACACCTTCTTGAATGAAGCATCTCCTGCTGCTAGAACTGCAACAAAGCATCTAGAGACCTCCAAGGCACCATCTGCTGTGGCTCAGCCTGTGTCTGTACTGATCCAGCCTGTGTCAACACCAGTTAATCAGGTAGGGGAGACAATATGGTGAATTTCAAGGACCAAAAGCAAGCTCTTAAAAAGGTGTTTCTTCTACAGTTTGTGACTCAGAATCCACAATTTTTCTAGTTTTTATTTACTGATGAACTTCAGCTTTGAACCTTACCACCATACAGTTGTTGCGTACACAGAAGAGATGTTCTGCCTACTAGCTAACCTTTAGCACCCGGCACAGGGAAGGGGATCTTTCACCCCCAGGTTACAGGCATCTCTGCAGCAATGAGCGGAAGGAGCAGCTGCTGCTAGCTCAGCCAGCGGTGGGAATCTGTGTGCACTCCAGCAGGTCAGAGACTGCATGCCATGAAGGGCACTTGGATGTGTAATTCAGCTCACTGGCCTCATTGCAGACTGGCTCGTTCACTTTCAATAGTGGCAGCCTATAACTTTTTCCTGTAACTTTCCTTGAAGTTTCCTATAACTTTTTTTCTCTCTCAAGAACTCACCTGAAATAACTTTCCTTCAATGAAACTTATTTTAAGAGGAATGATTTCCCTACTATGTTTACTGTATATGTAGATATGCTATTTACACATAACATTTTAATATCCATATGAGTTTCTAATTAGTGTTAGCATGCACTTTGAGTCCTTTTTGTTTCAAACTATCAGCCTATTCATAACTGTGCATTCTTTCCTAATGGAAGGAAGAGCCGTATCTCCTTAAAAATAAAACTGAGGCACTTTACACTGCCTTTTCAATATTTACAGGCTAGAATTAGGTGGTAACCAGTAAACAGATACTGAATAGGTGAAGCAACACACATGTATTTTTGACTACAAAGAGAATAGAACTAAGCCCTAGTGACATTATGCCATTTTGACAGAGGCTGCCCAAGTCCAGAGTAGTGGTTATCTCAAAAATCACCTTTCCTAATTTTGTTGGCTTATAAGACACCATCTATAGAACTTGGCTGTTTCCTGAGATACTGAAGCACTAATTCTGCTGTTCTGGGGCAGATTCTATTTCACTAAAATAGAAAACTCTATTAATCAAGTCATACAAGGATGTTTTCCAGGAGGAGAATAATTTCATTCTGATTTCACTGAGGAGGCTCAATAGGGCCATATTCCACCTCTGAAATTATTTGGTTTTGGCAAAGGACCAGCCATACACATGACTTGACTTAACTTTCCCTTATTAACATCCACAGATATTTTCTAAGTAAGAGATTTTAAAAGGAGACTACCACCAAGCAGCCTACATAGATCTACCTTAGTGAAGCATTAAGGAAAGATGTTACACTGCAGTGAAGTTTTCCTTGCCATGACTAACTCAGTAAGGCAATAAAAGCATTGCTACTCAGGCAGTAACCCATTAAGGAAGATCACTAGCAGTTGCCTACAACAGAGCAACTTTTTCTCATTTCATTAAATATTTTGCTTTAGACTTCACCCACAAAAATCTCTCGTGTCATTCTAAAAGCACATTTCTTCTGTATATGGGAAAGTAACCACTGTACACCTAAATATCACCATATGATATCTTGCAATCTGCAGGCTCAAAGCCCCACTAACTATTTGCAAGGACTGGATGGAAGACCTATAATTGCTGCTCCTGTATTTACAAAGGTAATTTGTTCTATGACATATTTCAAAACTAGAGGCCAATTAATTGTATTGAGAGGTAATTAAAATTTTCTAACGAAGATAAAAAAAGGAATTATGCATTTCTAAAGCCATTCAAGGATGAAGTGGCTTTATGAAATCTTACTGAAATCTCTATTACTTCCAGACCAATAAGACATTTACTGACTGCCTATTCATTTTCTCTATTAGATGTTACAGGATATTTCAGCTTCTGAGGGGCAGCTTGTGGTCTTTGAATGTCGGGTGAAAGGAGCTCCTTCCCCAAAGGTTGAATGGTATAGAGAAGGAACACTGATAGAAGATTCTCCAGATTTTAGGATATTACAGAAAAGTACGTTTCTTGTGTGGAAATACTGTGTCTAATGAAATATAGGCAAGCAACGAAACTGCTAATAGCAACACTTCGAATTTCTTACTGCAATGGTAACAACTATATAAGCCATACTTATGGCAATATATCTGGGTTCCATAAGCCAAAACTGTGGATGAATTAAACAGCATATTCACAGGTAGTATTTGTCTGAGATTCCCCAAACTACTGAGTTGTTTTTCCTTCTTCTTTGTTCTCTGCCACTTCAATGTCCTTTTCTAATCCAGACTTACTTTCAGTGTTTGTTTTTGGTTTTGCAGCATTTATGTAGAGTTCTATTGCCCATAAATCCCTCACCTTATAGTTAAGTGCTATTGCAATAGAGCTTGCGAGCAGTGGATTGCTTATTTAGCGACAAAAGTAACCTGATGCATGCATTAGCATGCTTACATATGTATGTGCACAATAGATGTTAGGCCATAAACATGTACTTCTACCTTAATTTTTAAGTGCAGTCAAAAAATCTGCAGTTTTCTCATAAGTCACTGGCATCCTAAAATTGCTAGAACTCAATAAAAATTCCTTAAATACCACACAAAATTAAACCTATAGGAAAAGATATTTTATCATAACTCGTTTTCATGTGTGTAATACTTCCAGAAATTGTCTTCAAGACACAATAAAGTAGTACTAAGATTGAAAAAAGAAACAAACCAACTTCTTGCAGAATTTATTTCCTATTAATAAATTCTCAAAAATGTTCATAAGTGTTCATATTGTTCAGTGCATTTGACACACATCTGAGTACAAGGCCTGGCTGTCTCCACCACCCCTTACACAGAAAATTGCATCAAAAGGAGTATTCCATCTCATTGAGAAGATCAAGCTGTGTACTGAGTGTTTAAGAAAAATTATTGGCAAAAGGAAGTAGTTACTCAATCTACTAATTCTGCTCTTCTTCTCTTTAGAACCAAGATCTATGGCTGAACCAGGTGAGGATCATCAAGAAGCTCATACTTTTTTGATTATACAAATGTATATTCACAAAATACTAATTGAACTCCACAACTTAATTAACATAATTTCTTCTTTCTCCCACGTTCTATAGCTACTTGCATGATGCACATCATTCTAGACAGTTCCATAAACATATAATGTGAATTAATTCTGTCATTTTTTAAGAAAATAATGTTTCTATTCTGCTTTGACCCAGTTCTAACTTAGAACCTAAATGTTGCCACCTTATGAGCTGAAGATTAACAAAATTAATGGATGAGGGTCCCCTGTTTATCTGAGGTTTGTAAGTACACCAGATGATGTAGGACTGAGCTATTTTTATCTAGTTTACAAGTTAGGGAACATTGCATAAGACATTTAGCCATGTCAGCCATTCCCTTTGCTCTCTACTAGCGTAATATGAGAGTATCACATCAGGTGTTCCACCCCTGATATCAGCAAATCCTATAAAAGTAGCTGGACTTGCTAATTTCATGGATCAGAGCACCATGTGGGCTACTCTGCATACTTTGAGCAAAGGAGCCTTACAGACTTTTACTACTTCTCCATGAGGCAATCACTATCCCCATTATGGTTTTCAGTATTAAAAATTCAAAGCTGCCCCTCTTAAGACAGAAAATTATCAAATTATTTTTTCTGTGGAATTATAAACTTCTGTAACTCTTCTCCTTGCCCTATTAAAAGATTTTTGCCCCCAAAAATGTTTTGAATACAACTTCCTCTCTCTGCAATGTCTCTTTCCGAGACCTAGGAATGAATAAATGGAGCTTCTACCAGAATCCACCAATGCTGCTCCTTTACTGTCCACTGGCATCACTGCTGAGTAATGTGAAGCAGTTTTTAGAGGGTAATCAGTTAGGTGCAGTTGTCACTGCCTCATCACCTGCTGCTGATTCAGAAGGAATCTGCATTTCCATGCATGCAGTGGTTGGCAAATGCAAGTATGTAAACTAGATACTATAATACCTTAAACTAGTTCTAAAATCCTAGTGCTATAATAAACTATTATTCTCCTATAGTTGTTAGCAAATAATCTCTGTTGCTACTAGGTTTTCCTCAGTGATGACATGAAACAATCGAGTTTAAGTGTGGTATGGCCTTCCACAGAAATACTCATATTAATCCTGTCCGGTTTTAGGAAAGGTTCTTGCAAAATGGTAGCAAACCAGTCACTGATTAGCAGAAGACATGCTATCAGCCCACATTTCAATACGCTTCCAATGCTACTTTTCCTCCCCATCCCAGCTACCCAAACAAAAAAAAGATTTAAAATCCCATCACCATAGATAATTATTAGCTGGTATTGCTGCCCAGACATGTCAGATCCTGGTCAGACAGGAATGTCATAGCCCCAGACTGACTTTCAAGATGGAACTTAATTTCTTCTAGTACAATTTTGATGGTACATTTTTGGTGCCCATTAATCTTCTTCATGAGGAAATGAAAATGCAACTTTCTAGAAACACAATTACCATAATCCCCTCTATCTGCAAATCTGCACTGGTGATTTTGGAAAATGCCAGCCTATACATATATGTTTTGCATCTCTTCACCTTACAGAGTGACTCCACTTGAATTGTTCCCACTTAATTATATCAATTTGCAAAGAGGTGAAAATACATATATTTTAGTGAGTTGTGAATATAGAATACATAGTATTTCTCCAAATTAGATGTTAAGTTTCTCAGAGAGAAAGTCTGCACTTCATGTGGTTAGGAAAACATTTTCTAATGTTTTCCAAACACTGCTGACACCTGTTCTTCACTTTGTTGGGCATGCTGCAGCACAGAGCATACCAGTTGCTACAGACAATGCTGATAACAGCTGCTGCACACAAAGGCTGCCAAAATTGATAATACTGATGAAACTAAAATCAAACTAAGCAAGGTGGCAAACTTAAGGAAATGTCCCCAAGGGTAGTCAAGGCTTTATGTGTTTGTTCAATGCATGTTCACTTCAAGTAATAACATTGTTCTGATGCTTTGCAGAGGAAATTTGTACTCTTGTTATTGCTGAAGTATTTTCAGAAGATTCTGGCAGTTTTACCTGTACTGCAAGCAATAAATATGGCACAGTATCTAGTATAGCTCATCTAACTGTCAAAGGTAAGAGTTTGTTTTAGTCTTTTGCTTGCTAATAAATACAAGCAGAGCAGGCTGCCATCCTGTGCAGTCCAGGATGCTTATTGTAGACAGAGATTGCTATGCCTTTTAAAAGTGCCCTTCCACAATTAGATATGTGAAGGAACAAAAGACATTAGGGAATGAATCTCACACAGTCCTTCCAAAAACACAGCTCTTGCTGACCTCAAGATTTGGGCAATAGCAATTTTTACAGTCTCTGTGGATTGTCTAGATAGCTGTTTCAAGAACCCTTTGGTGCATGGCCCAAAGGAGGAAACCTCAAGACAGATTCTTTCATACTGCCTACATGATTTAAGCTGCCAAGGCACTATGCAGTTAAGTGAGCAAAGTACAGTATATAAAAAAGAACAGCATGCTCTTAACTCCAATTCAGCTCAAGTTCTGACAGTGGTTTTCATGACTAAAAAGTTAGAGAATTCTCTGAAAAGAAAGTTTGCATTTCAAAGATGCTAGTGGAATTCACAGGACACATGGCTGAAGATCACTGCTGGATCTTCCAAACTAGAACTCTGTCTCTTTTCCCCCCACCTTTACAATATTCCTTTGTTAAGGAAACTTGTTGCTAAACAAATGAGGTGAAACAACTCAATCCAACAGCTGGAAGGACATCAGAGTGAGTTTTTTTAACCGTAACTTCTGATATTTCATTTCACTATAATTTATGGGTTTTACATATCAACAGGAGTTTGATTTTTACTATTTCAGCACCTGAAGACAGTAGTAATGCTGCTACCCTTCACACAATGAGCTCAATCAACTTAATTGCTGCTGAACATCAACCTCCCCCATGTACTCCTGATCGTGTAGCAAATCAAACCCCCAAACCTAAACTTGAAGGTGTTCTTGTGAACCACAATGAACCCAGATCGAGTTCCAAGATAGGTCTCCGGGTGCACTTCAAACTGCCTGAAGATGATAAAGGAAGTGAATCATCATCAGAGGATGGACCTGGCATTACAAACCAAAACAGACCCAACTATTTCCAAGAGACGATAAATGGACAGCCAATGAAAATACCGGAGCCAACATCACCATCTAAGGAACCCCCCCCAGTACTGGCTAAACCAAAGCTGTAAGTAAAAGGGCTTCTAAGTCTCAGGTGCATCACTGATATTATTTTGTATTCATAGAACACTCTATTGCATTAGAGCAAAAAAATCAAATGCAGAAAAAGTCACTATCACTTGGTGCTGGCCTTAAAAACATAGAGCATAGAAAACAGAGCTAGATAATTTTTTCTGTCTACCACTCTTGTGAAAACTGTTCCCCGATTTTGAAAGAGAAATGTTTTCCCTTTGAAATTTTATTTAATTCTACAAAGTTTTCTGCTGCAAACAAAAGACAGACAACATGGATTTTATTTGGGCAAAATAAAAGCAGTTTTTTCAAATATATCTCACTCAATTCTGGGTATGCAATTTTGCCAAGAGCAGACATATTTAGTCTAACCCATAGCATAGCATAGCTGCTAGCTAGCAACTGTAGACCTCATGACTTTCATGTCTAAACATAACAAATACTTGGAAATGTTTGACGTGAAAATCCTTGATCTAAAAAGCCCTTCATGATTAGTGCACTGTGAGCTCAAGGGGAAATTTTAAGAAGTAGTGTAGTTTTCTTATAGGACAATTTACGGAATTCACACTGCAGTTTATTGAGAAATTTCTTTTTAGCATTTTTGGAACGTCCCAAATCTAGCTTAACAAAAAACATGCAGAGCCCTTAATTTCATTTCTTCCTTAAGGCTCAGGAGGGACTTTATAAAGTAATCAATTGGTACCTTTAAGCAGGGTAGTAATTTCATAGCACAAACATTACAAGACAGAACTTTCATGCCATATAGCACAGGAATAACTTGGAGCAGTACTTTTTTAATTTGCTAAGCCCATGTTCACAGCTCTATACACTTTCAGAGGTGTGTTTAAGAGGGGAACAGAAACAGCACTTAAATTGTCCAGTGCTTGTATAAAACAAAATTTCTCTCCCCCCGCCCAAACATAACAAAGGAGTGCATTATTATGCACATGTATATATGAAGTGCACAAAATCAGGATTGCACAACTTCTAAGTCTCTAAAATGCTACTTTTGGAAAGCTTTATCTTGTCATCTTCAGCTTCAATGCGATTTTCGTTTAGTACTTTCTAGAAACAATAATTCTTTAAAAGAATTTCTCTTGACTTCATGCATTTGGTTCATCAGTACCAGTTGTGGTTGCTCTCTACTTTTACATTTTTCACTTTTTAACAATAGTTGTTATTTCCTATTCAACAATTTTTTACATTGTAGTTTTCCATATTCTCTATGTTGGTTTTGGTTTTCAAAGGGGAAAAGTTAGCCTGCTTTTCATATGCTCTGTTTCCACATACTTAATAACTAAATTAACTCCTTCACAAGGCAAAATAATTTTCCTTAGTTGCAAAGTAAAAAAAGCCCTAAGACATATACAGTAGATAATATCTAGCAAATAACAACTGCATGAAATGCAAATACTCTGAATTGTACTCCTGCCTGTAACCAAATGCCAACACCACCTTAAACTACATTGGTAATATCTCTTTTGGGGGATTATTACAAAGCTTCATTAGCCAAAATGCTGGTTTCAGAACCCACTTTAATAACAGCTAAGTAACTACAATCTGCCTTACAAATGCTCGTTTAAAATCCAATAAACTAAATCCTTCTCTTAGTTACACAAGCAGAGAGGTACTAAAGTGACACAAACCAGCATATAATAATGCTGTTCCTTTAATGATTTTTATAAAGGCATGCAGTGATAGGTCAAGGGAGAATGGCTTTAAACTGAAAGAGAGTAGATTTAGATTGGATATTAGGAAGAAATTCTTCACTATGGGGTTGTTGAGAAACTGGCACAGGTTGCCCAGAGAAGCTACGGATGCTTCATCCCTGGAAGTGTTCAAGGTGAGGCTGAATGGGCCTTGAGCAACCTGGCCCAGAGTGAGGTGTCCCTGCCCACAGCAGGCAGTTTGAGCTATGTGATTTTAAGGTCCCTTCCAACCCAAACCATTCAATGCTTCTACAATTCATGTGTTAAAATGTAAGAAACATCTTCAGTAAAATCATTTTCATAGAAAATAATTTTGTGCCTCTGGCAAAGAATGAAAGAAGAAGGAAAAGTTTGTTTCAATAGCAAACTAATATTACGCTCTCCTCATAATGTTAGAGAATACCTCATGTAGCAGTTTCCCTTACCTCTTACTGTATCACAATTCACATATGGAACTGTAGCTAGCCAGCACATTCAGGGCTCATGACCTTGTTCATCTTTGTTTTCTGTGCAGTGATCAGACCCAGTTAAAACAGCTCCACAACCAGGTGTTGCTTGAACAACAGCAGGTACATCAGACATTTGCAAGAGAGTTGTCATTAAACACGGCTTTACTGAATTCTGCTCCTTCACTTCACCAACAGTCAACCTCGACTACATACAAGCAAAGCAATGCTTCTGCTTCTCAAGCATACAGCTGTACCCAACCTAAGCAACTCTCACCATTACAAACCACATCGTCTACCAGCTCCTCTTCTAGCTTCTTAGTTACAACATTCAGCAGCATCCCTCAAGGAATTCAAAGGACAAATAACAAAGAAAATTTCACAGGAAATCCTCCACCTGCCAAATCAATGTCTTCAGGAGGGTTTACAAGCAAAACTGAACAGTCTCTACCAAGCCCTAAAGAATCCATGGTGCCTCCATTAACCCTTTCTACATCAAGTGTAAAACAATTTCAGCCACAAAGTGTGACTCCTGCTCCTATGTCCCCGACTGGCCGGATTCAGAATCCAGTAGCTTTCCTTAGTGCTGTTCTTCCTTCACTTCCTACTGTGCCATCAACCAATGCTATGGGACTACCCAGAACTACACCAACCACGTAAGTAGCATAAACCACAAACCACATGCAAGAAAGCAGAGACAAGATATATGCATAAAGGAAACTAAGATGTATTTCTGTTCAAGGCTTCAGTGGGGAGTTCACTGAAATGCAGGTCATTCATAAATTCAAAAAGCAAGTTATTCATATATTCTGGTCCTTTAATCTAAATTTACATTAAGAAAGAAAGGGGCAGTAGCTTCTATAATAAGATAGATCAAGGGTAAGATAAATTCAACATAGAGAAATGTGAGTTTATAAACAGATATATACCAGAATTTGGGGGCTCAGAGATTCCTAAGACCGTACTAGCAGGAGAAAAGAGATTTCATAAGTTTGCAGGGTAAGACACTCTAAGACTGTGTAGGTAGACTGTAGGTAGGCTAAGACTCTACAAGCCTCTATAGTATGAGCTATAAAAACATTTTTATCTACTGTAAGCAACAAGTGAAGTTGTAAAAGGTACCTCATAATCTAAGTTATTTTTTAGTCCAGGTAAATCTAAGAAATAACCTGTGTAAAGGTATTTGTCTGGTTGCAATATTTTCTATATTTAAAGTCCACCAGAAAATCTCAGGAGAGTTAATTATTTTCACATAAATATTTTAATTGATAGTATGATTTCTGTGATGAAATAGCTACCACCATACAAGCAAATAAGGATGATGATGTCATGGAAAGGTTGTGGCTGTAAGAGTTCTTTCTTTACTAGTAGAGTTGAAATTATCATCCCTTTTGTGGACCATGTAAACCGTGTGTTAGCATGGCTAGCATGAGTAGATTGATACAACTTTTTAGCCATAGAACTCCAAATTCTGCACAAAGTTAGGGATATTTCCCCCTTTTACCAATGGTATACTTCCAGGTAGTAACAGCCATCAGTAAGTCACAATCTCCTAACTATCCTGCTGATAGTACATCAACCAATCTCTAATTAGAAAATGTGTTCCTGTCTACACAACATTCACTACTCCTTGCACCAAGAAATCCTGCCTTCAAACCACTACTGAATTCATACTCACAGATTTCCTAGTTGCCCAGCACAGCCACCTAATCGCCATCACCCTGTGGCACATGCTTGGAGACCTTGACGCCCCTGGCATCATGGGCAGGCATATGTAATAAAGTTACAGTGTTCATAGTGAAGGTTTTAACTATAGCCAACTCAAGCCCTGGGCCTGCTTTCAGTGTTGCAACAGCAAGCAGAAGCCAACTGCAACTGCTCATCCACTCCCCTACCTCCCCTTCAGAGCTGGTGCACAAATGCACAAGCACTATTCTCTTTGCATTAATGACATTTAACTCTTGCAAAGTGCTTTACATTGTCTGACTGCTGTACAGGCATAATCAAATACATCCTTACAGTATGTAGAGTAGTTAAATACTGTTTTCTTCATTTCACCTTTCCTGGGTCCCAGCCCAGAGATGAATTCCCTTATAACTAGAGCTCATCATGCTGAGATTCAAATCTAGATCTCTGCATGGGAGACAGTAAAAGTGAGGGCAGAAAAGATGAGGTAGGAAACTGAACAGTATTTGCACTAATCCGTGAATATCTACTGAAGCTTAAGTTTCCTTCTTTGGCATTATCAAGTGCAATAATTCTGGCTACAAAAGCAGTGAGATCACCATGTCTGCAGAACAATAAAAGGAAGAACATCTTGCACAGCAATCATCAGCTGTGTTCTTTATCTAGACCCCCTGTTATTAAGATCCCAACTCCTGGTAAACTAATAGAACGCTGCACACTCTTTAGTAGTGCGCTGCTGCCATGCTTCAGCAATGCACTCTCACTCTCCTGACAGTCTTATTCAAGAATTTAACAATCTTCAAATCTTATTAAACAGACTACATCTATAAAATAAAAAGAACTGTTGATGTTAGGGGCCATAAAAGGGTGAGAGAAATGAAAGAAGTAAAAGTTCATGGGAAGAGTAAACGATTAATGAAGGTGATAAAGATCAATGAGAAATTGTATTAACTTCACAATTATTGCCTGACTCAGTAAAATGTACAAATTGTACACCCAAGGTAACACCTATACACATTTCCTTAACATTAACTATGACATCGTTATTCCAGTATAAATATAAATGGAAGTTAGATGCTTATTATAGTACTACAATGCTTACTCTCTTTCACATGTGCATCCTTAATTCCTACTGGCATGGGAATGGGATGCACCTTTAAAATAGTACAAAAAAAAAAAAATTACATATTGTGCTTTGGCTTCTACATAAAGAAATAACATGCTCCTCCAGACAACTGAAGTGCAACATTTCATATCACTCAGGTGACAAAAAATATACTGGTTGCTGCATGTTAGTATCAGAATTTTCTTTTAATAGCCCAACCCAGGGATTAATAAAGAAAAATCTGAAGCCTCTGCCATTAGCAACAGATGATTCTATTCGGGAAAATAAAGCTGCACTTGTGAAGGACCTGGAAAGAAAACTGCATTTCAGAGAGGATGTTAATCAACAAAGTAGTCAGCAGGTAAGAAAAATGAGTGCTATTAAAATAAATTTCACTCACGAACAAGATGTATTGTGGAACAAAAGGTGTTTGTGCACTTTGAGCTGCTATGGTACTTTGCAGAGTGAGCTTTTTTGGTAAGTATTGGTTTGAAATAGCAAACTGGAGCTTTAAATAGGAAGTATGAGGGGTTGCAGCTGTAGAGGGTTTACTTTGTGTCTGTGTAGCATTTTTATTTTTCTGAGCATCTCTGTTAGAGACCAGTAGGAATGTAAAACTTCCTTCTTTTCATGGAAGCTTCTGTACATTGGATTTCATTTTTTCACTTTACAAGTTGCTCAACCCATTGCACACATACCCATCCATACACTGTATATTTTTAACACCCATTAAGGAGTAATCAAACTGTTTAAGAAAAGGTTTCTGTTTTTACTTTGGTTGAACTAAAATGCAGTATTCAATTTTTAGCATTAAACCTATTTTTCCAAATCTCCCAAATTACATGTATTGACAGTTACTTGTTAGGAACCTAACAAAGTTTTTGGTACCTGTTACTGATGTAAACCAAACTTCAGGCATTAGTAATGTTTAGCAGAATAAGAAGCTTTTTCCAGAGTTCAAGGAACTAAATATCAGTTCATTCTTAATTGAAATCAATGAATTCCCCGGATCTGGTCAGTGTCTATGAAATTAAAGAGGAAATAAAAAATGAAATTATGTTTTGAGGTTGAAATCACTGTAAATCAGGTTCAATCACCTTCATATAACAGTAGGACACACCAAGGACAGCTAGATAGCTGTTCTGTCTGTAGGTGAATTTGCTACTCTCATATTGGCCACAGAGCCCTCCCTAGCTGTCCCATCAGCTCAGGCTTAATGCAGCAAATAATGGTTTACCCTGATCGGCTGTCGACAAGGGAAGTTTTCACAATGTCTGTTAGCCCTTCTGACAGAGAACATGCTAAGGTAAGCAAAAAGCCATGGAGTCTCTGGAGCAAATTGCCTTCTGTGGACAACTGCCATGTAATCCCTGGGTTTTTTTAGTTTTGCTGTTGACCTTTCTTTCTGACAGATCATGCTGCCAAAGCACTTCGAGTAAAACAACTGGCAAGTGGTATGTTTTGCAGATGAATCACAAGTGTTACAATTTGTACTTGTGACGGTAATAAGACAAATTATTTAGAGAGCTACTGTGAAATACTTATCAGTCTTTTGACTTAACTGCATGATAACCCCTTTAGAAACAATGACCGCTACTAGTATCAAAGTTATCTGCTGACAGCACAAGTTATTTATACACTTATTTGCTATTCTCTATGAGACCCAATGAAAATCTTGATTCCTATATCCCCCCAAAACTGAAAAACTTCAAAGCTGGCAATTCTCTAATTGTTATGGTAATTAGAATGCCGATGGTAATGAATTAGCAAACAATTTTAGGATTGCTCAGTAAAAGTTCCCTCATTTTTCCCACAGTTCCTACCTTTAACCACTTCAGATTTTATTCTTCCACATCCAAGAAGACCACTGCTCAGACTGACTGAGTTTTCTTCAACTCAAGTCTGAGTTTTCTCCTAAGTGAAAGCAGGAGAGAGAGAATCACAGAATCATAGAATAGTTAGGGTTGGAAAGGACCTGAAGATCCTCTAGCTCCAACCCCCCTGCCATGGGCAGGGACCCCTCCCACTAAACCATTGCCATCCAAGGCTCTGTCCAACCTGGCCTTGAACACCACCAGGGATGGAGCATTCACAGCTTCCCTGCGCAACCCATTCCAGTATTTTCCAAAATTCCTACTGCTTTGCGTTTCTAGAACAATCAGTGTTACGAGAACAGTATGTTGGAATGCTGGATATACACCCATTGATTTTGTTCTGTTTTTTCCTCTTATAGTTAACAAAGAATTGAAACTGAGACATTTTCATCCTATATAACATATCTGCATTAAACTGGTTATTATAATGGTAGCGAGGGGCTCCTTATTCACTTTCTCATACATATGAATGTAACTCTCCTCTGTGTGAGAGATCACTGCATAAGGAATGGAGTACAGCATCCAAAAAGAATCTTTGTGTTGGCTTCCTTGTATTTTCTACATGCTATTTTAAAAGTTTCTTCTCATAAAATGCATCCTATAGAGTATTTTTATTTAGAGAATGGTATTGTAACCCCATATTGCAACAGTAGCATTTGGTCTCATTTAAAATACCTGCAGAACATCTATGGATCATTCAGAATGAAAGCTGCACATGACAAGTCTGTGCTTTAAAGCACTGGTATTGTCTTACATTTACTATATAAAGTGCAGTAATGAACATGAGTGATTCAGATTCTGGTGCTCTCTTTATTATCTATCATTGACTTCCATATGAAAAATGTTTAGCTTACAAGTCAAGATTTTCCTAAGTGTCAGCATTACGCTCTCAGCATGATATCTAATATTCCAGATGTACTCCTTCTGTTTCATCCAGTACATCATTCATCACCAACAATAAAGAAATACAGAATTAGAAAGTAGTTGGTAATTTTGCTGATGTTGGACGAGACAGAACAGATTAGTCTCTGGTCTTCTATAGCTATGACAATCATGCAGTGCTGACAAATACTAATATGATTTTGCTAAGATTCTAGCTGCAACTTTGATCAAGTACATGCAATAACAAGCTGTCATTTTTACCAGAAAAAAAACAAACCAAAACAAACCCACACCATACCTATTATTCATGCAGATGGTTGTATGCTATATTGCCAGATTAAATTTCATCATATTTAGGAGTGTTGAAAAAAATGTGGTTCAGTGAAATCAAACATCTTCAGTCGGATTTGCTCAGTTCTTTCAAATAGAAGACGCATTAAATGAGGATTAGCTTTACACAATTGCAGAAGGAGGTTAGGACAAATCTCAGGACACAGACTTAGTTTCTTCCTCAGCCTGAAGACAGTCAGTTCACAACTCTTAACTCCCATAAGGACAGCATAGCTCCTTGCCAGTGAGTATATGTACTGTTGGTGCTGTCCCAGGTTACACAAATAATTTAGCATTCTTAGACGGCAGGATAAAAAAATCTGGAAATTCCACCTTTCAGAACAGCTCCCCTAACAGGAGACCTGAGCCTTTCTCTCACCTTCTCCTGCCTAATAAATAAAACTTAATTCTTTTAGGCAGCGTGGAACAGGCCCTCCTTTAGCAGGACATTTTATCATAGCGTCATAGAATCACAGAATAGTTAGGGTTGGAAAGGACCTGAAGATCATCTAGTTCCAACCCCCCTGCCATGGGCAGGG
>JAOEHY010016765.1:0-17556 GCA_025447955.1 Psilopsiagon aurifrons | reverse complement strand
GGTTTGTGTTATACCTTAGTTATTAAACTGTTCTTATCTCAACCTGTGGGAGTTGCATTCTTTTGATTCTCCTTCCCCTCCTTCCAGGAGCAGAGGGAGGAAAAAAGGGGAAGTGAGTGAACAAACTGCGTGGCTGATTTATGGCTTAAACCACGACAGTTATCAACCAAAAATCTTTTAAAATGAAAATATTTTTGTGGCTTTTCATTGAAATTTTCCTAGATTTTTTCCATCAAAATCTAAAAGGCTTCTGAATGTTTAAAAAACGTGTTATATTAAGATAAACTAAATTACAATAAAACTGTATGCATCAAAAGAAAAAACAAGTTGCGTTAAGGCTAGATGCACTTCATTATAATTTTTTTTTTTTTCACAATAAGACAGAATTGTTGAAAATCTTAGAAAACAAGCAAACAAACCATACTCTCACTCTCTACATTTCTAAACCAAGCTACAATGTAAAAGGTTAAGCCAACCTTGGAGTAAGCAGAATAAGCTTTGAAAGCATTCTTGAACTACACACATCATTTAAACTTTCAGCTATTTACTCATTACCAACTTTAGTATGATTAGGCACTTTGTGTGAAAGGTTATCAGGACATTAATATACACCTTTGGTGCTCAAAGGCATGAAATTCCGTTTGTCTGGCCTCTTAACTTCCCCCAAGTAATGTATTAATGAGTCATTAAAGCTGCCTTGTTATGACCCATAATATTAACCCACTTCATATTAACAAGTATGTTACATGTGCTATATTTCTGCCAGAATTAGAAAGCAATGAAGCATGTTTTACTCTCCTGGTGTTGTGCTAGTAATTAAAAGTGACTCAAACAAATCCTGTTTCCGCTCAAGGAAACATAAGATGGACATGGACCCCTTGGAGCAAGTCCAAAGGAGGACCACAAAGATGATCACCTGGAGCACCTCTCCTATGAAGGCAGGCTGACAGCTGAGGTTGTTCTGCCAGGAAACAGGGCTCTGGGGAGACCTTAGAGCAGTCTTCCAATAATTAAAGGGGTCTGATAAGAAAGATGGAGAGAGACCTGCAGGCCTGTAGGGACATGACAAGAGAGAATGGCTTTAAACTGAAAGAGGGTAGATTTAGATTAGACATTAGGAGAAAATCTCTATAATGAAGGTAGTGAGGCACTGGAACAGCTTACCTAGAGTAGCTGTGAATGCTTCATCCCTGGAAGTGTTCAAAGCTAGGTTGGATGGGGCTTTGAACAACTTGGTCTAGTGAAATATGGGGGTTTGGAACTGGGTGACCTTTAAGGTCCCTTCCAGAATATTACATGATTCTAAGATAAATGCATAATTTTATTCTTAATTAAGAAATCCAAGGGTCTGGTTTTCCAAGTCCAAGTGTCTGGTATTTTAGTGTCTGGTTTATATGCAGAAAATTATATTAATTTATGAAAATATTTAAATATCAAAATACACAAATGTAAGACATTTTTATCAATTACAGATACATTATTTTTAATATAAAACAAAGAAAAAATCTTCTGTGATATTATTTTTGAATGTCAGCATATTTAATACTATATTGCAGAAATAGGCACATAAAAATCTGTGTAAGACTCACACAAAGGCCGAGCATATACATCATAGTTAGACAGGCTTTAAAATACAGAATGACAGTTTGTTAAAGTTTGCTGAGTATTTCCTCTTTGCAAAGAGGGATTCTGCAGGCAGACATCCTTTTGGTTACTGAGCACAGTTTCAAAGGTGTCCTGTGGACTTTATCTATGGATATAATAAGGGGCACATCAGCTGTGTTTCCCAAGGCTTACCAAATAAGCTAATGGTTTTTTTTCTTGTAATGTCAATGACTGGGGAAAGAACAAACATCTTTGCCTGGAGCTTTAAAAAAGAGATTTATACTGAGACTAGGATGCACTTCAGGTTCATTGCAGAAAAGAAGAAAGTGAATCCATATAGATGTATATATGGAAATGACTCAGAATTATATGCAGTCTATAACAGCCTAACATCCCTGTTCAATGATTTGTACAAATTTTGACAGATAAAATATTTCCCTAGACCATAGTTGAACAGAATGTGTAGAAGCAGTAACACAAGGACTAGACAAACTATTCAAAATTTTACTATGATACCTCCCATATGTTGGGATAGTTGTAATTTCCCAAACATTATAATGGATAAATGAAGCAATTATCTTCAAGTAGAAGTTTGTCTGAAAACAGAAACTTTGAGAAATCAGTTTCTAATAGAACTTTTGCTCATTTGGCAATGCAGACTCTATCACAGAATAGCAAAACATGACTGTACATCAACTCAAATCTGTGGATAGTCTCAAAGTCACTGAAACAGGAAAGTCGCATACAGGTATTTTTTTCTTTTTTTTTTTTTTTTTTTGCATCTAGCAGTACATATCAAATCTGACATCAGAAGAAGCTTATCTAGGAAAAAAAATTGTTTCTTTTGATACCAGCATTTGTTCTCTAGGACCAATCAAATTACTGCAATTTAAAAATGAAAGCAATGATTTTTTGGTGAGCATTTTTGCATGCTTCAGGTGAAGGCAAAGAAAAATGTGGTTGCTACAGACTGAATACAACAAATTAATACATACTGGCTATTGTACCATAAAATTTGAGGTAACCATAAAAAGAAAGTGGAGGAGTAGAAAATTTCACTATGCACTTAGGGTAATATTAATTGCTTGGGATAAAAAAAAAGGCTTAAACCCCAAATAATTCAAATTGTAATGGACATTGACATAGTTTTTGTAGCCATTATTTGACGACAAATGATTATTTAGTCAACTTTTGGTCCTACACAGACCAGTTATTTCGATTCTTAAATGGAAAATAGCAAAGGAAAGGACAGAATGATCTAACATTATCTTTCCAACTTAATGTCTTCTGTTCAAGTATTAATGTTGTAAATGTCAAATCATGGGGATAAAACCCAAGTCATCGAGTGAGAGGAAAGATAAAAGAGAAAACTGCAGTTAAGAATTTGCCAAGAAAATTATTGTGGAAGTCTTTTGAAGTGTTTCATTATTTTATTTTCTCTCTTCTTAATTTTTAGCCTGACATCTGGATGTTTACACATCTAAAGTGTCAAAATGTTTACTCCAGTGTAGTTAGTTCATGCCTTTCATTTTTTCCCAATTAACTTTCTTTTTCTTTCAGAAATATGTATGTTCCTGTTGGAGCAACTCCAGAAGAGGGCTATGACGTTGATCATGGAGCTGGAGCACCTCCTTATGAAGACAGGCTAAGAGAGTTGGAATGGTTCAGGCTTGAGAAGACTGTAGGGAGACCTTATTGCAGCCTTCCTGTATATAAAGAGGACTTATAAGAAAGAAAGAGAAATACTTTTCAAGAGGATTTGTAGTGACAGGACAAGGTGCAACAGTTTTAAACTGAAACAAGATAGTTTTGGATCTTCCTTAAGGGAAAACGCCTTTACAATAAGGATAGTGAGACACTGGAACAGGTTGCCATCCCTGGAAGTGTCCAGGATCAGGCTGAATGGAGCTTCAAACTGAGTGAAAGATGTCCCTGAGAGGGGCTTGGAACTGAATGATCTTCAGCAGTCCCTCCTAATGCACTATAAGATTCCATGATTTCCTGTAGGTGATCACATTTTTAGCTTCTATTTTATTGCTTCCTAAGTATTTTCTTGCCATTAGGAACATATAAGCAACTTGACACTAAAAATATTACAGTATTTCTAGTTTCAGTTTGCCTTCAGCTTTCAAACCATGCTGCGTTTGCAAAAGTAAAATAAAATCCTTTATTATTTAAATAAATTCTTTGTTATTCCTTCATTAAACAAGAAAGAATTCAGAAGATCTCTTGGCCTTTCATTACATAACATTTTATGAGTTTCTAATTGTAAAAAACAAAAAGCTTGCTAGTCTTGTAACACTGTTTTTAGTCTGCTTGCAATATGCATATACCATTTTCAATGAATTAATACCAGAAATGGATAATGACTTCCAGTGATTATATCACAAATGACGGACATTAGACTTTTAATTTTTAACTTTTTTATTATACTTTCCATTCTGCTGTTTATACACCTAGAATCACATTTCTTTCCTTAACAGAATTCTCCCCATGAACTGATGTTCAGGTGAATATTTTCCTTGAGTCTTTAATTATTTTCTCAGTCACCACTCGATAGGACACAATTCAATGTCCATTAAGTGTATGATTTTTTGGTTAAAAGAAAAATACAAGCTCACTGACTAAAACATCAATAGATGTTATACAAGGTGCTTATTTTTTGTAAATTTTGTCTTAAGCCTACGAAAGACAGTAAATCATTAAGCAATGTTAGCAGTTAAGGAAAATTACTAATTAATTAATGCCCCAGTAAAGTGAGAAAAATGGGGCTTTTTATACCAAAAGTTGCAAAAGAAGCACACTGCAAATGTGCTGATAGAGTCATTTTTTTTCTTGCTTGAGAAATGCTATTAACGATAACAACATGCAGTGCAATGATTCCACTAATACATAATTTGATAGCAACAACTGAAAGGAAGCAAATATAGATGAGCCCATTCAGTTCACAAAGTGATTACTTGGATACTTTTGATTCTGTTAAAGCATAACAAAAAACTCCCCCAAGCAACATTAGATTTGCCCTCGTTTTTGGATTTTCATGTGAAATATAAACTAACTTTGCTTTATGGGCTTTATCTGTACTTGCAATAGGGAAATGTTGATATAAGAAAACATTTTCTTTAACCAGATAACATAACCTATAAGGAAAATTAAAGTAACAGGAAACATAAAAATCTATTGATTCATTTGAAAGTTGTCCAGACAAAGTGAACAGAATCAGTTGTTAACGATCATCTATTAAAAAAGTCCCACACATTGCAGCCTAGGTTAGAAAGAGCAGAGGAAAGCCCACTTTGAAGAAATCTGCCTCACAGATGGAATTAGAAAATTATTGAATCATTTGGCTTGGAAGGGACCTTAAAGATCATCTAGTTCCAACCCCCTCTGTTTCAGTCAGGGACACCTTCTACTAGACCAGGTTGTTTAAAGCCCCATCCCACCTGGCTTGGAACACTTCCAGGGATGGGGCATCCTCGATGAGGTTTAGGGCTACCCCATTTCTCCTTGTGCAAAGATATGTGTCTGTTGGAATCTAAAAGAGGCATTTTAAACTGTATGGCATGTATGACGAACTATTCAGAAAGCATGGACTTGGTCAGCATGGGTAGGATTCATCACACCTAACTTACTAATTTCAAACTATTACATAATAAAGGGAAAGAGATAGACAGTATGGATCATCTTAGTCTAAAGCTGTTTTTTAATACAAGTGAGTGAATCACGCCTCTGAAGTTCTTTAAAGTTTTGATAAAATGGTGAAGGAGTCTAAATAGTTAAATCAAACTAAAAGCCTGGTTTTGTACAGTTGCAGTTAGGTAAACTGATGCCTTAAATGTTTAGGTTATGTACTGAAAAGTAAAAAAAAAAAAAAGGAAGCTATGGACAAAATCAAACCAATTGAAAATGATAAAAAATAAATTTATAACTATATCACTTTGAAATAAACAGCTAATTTGAATTATTCAAATTAATTATATTTTCCATTTAGAAAGATGATAAGGTTCAAACATATTATGACATCTTCTGATATCATTTTAGAGGATATAAGTTCAAGAGTGTCTTTTGAATTGAACAAATGAACTGATCTTCCTTATCACTTAAAGACTTTCCTTCATCATCTATAGCAAAGATATCACAGTGTGAAGAATTCAAGTCTTGGTAATCATTAAAGGACAATCCCAATGTCATGGTTCTTACCCATTTTTCTTTTTCAGCTTAGTGGATTCCCCCCAGCTATTTACTTTCCTCCTGAAATCCAAGGTTATTTTTCAAGGTAGGAAGGGACATTTCGGGACCAAGAACATATTTTTCTATAAAAAGGCAAACTGTCCTAATAAGAAAGCTATTACTATTGAAACAAAAAACACTCAGTGCTGCATGTTTTAGTATATTTGTGCAAAAGTTGAAGATGTTGAAAGGAAATTTATTATTTGGGCAATGTGGCCCTGCCAGCAAAACACCAAACAATTGTTATTGCCTGTAAAATCAACAGTTGAACTTTCCTACTTTAGTTTTCATCTAATAGGACCAGTGGTCATAAACCTATTTTTCAACAACCATATATTTGTACTGTACACATCTGTAAATTAAAATCAGGTTTCACTTTGTTATTATAAAGATACATGCATGTTCTTTTTTAGCCCATCAAAAAATTATATTTTCCATATAGTTTTTTTTTTTACTGTCTGAAGACTTATGGCTTTCCTGAATAAAAAGCAGTTATAAATATTAAAGTCAGACCTACTGCACATAAAAGTCAGGACTGGGGTACTGCTCTAATGGGTCTCACTTTATCTGCTTTCTCCAGATGGACTGAAAATGTTTTCCCTAAGATGGCAATAACTTAAACATGTGTCATAACTTACTAAGAAGGTACAGCATCCTAATTCCTTTAGGATCCAAGCAAAGGTTAGTTTCCAGGCTGCTTTTAGCAAGATTACATCACAGTATTTCAGGATTGCATGCTTTCTGATCTGTTTTAACACCAAATAATTATCCTAACCTCAGAACTGCCAGTCAGCAGACTTGTGGGATACTTTTTCTTGCTGTGTATTTAAGAAAAAACATCTGGGTAATATGCTTACAAAATTTTCAGACTTGAAAAAATAATATAAACGTAAAAGTTTCAAGGCCAGCCAATGGGATTCGGAGTCCCAATATGTGCAATAAATGAAATAAAGCTATTTGCCATGGCTCTGAAATCACAAACTGGTGAACTATCATTCTATGTGTATATATGCATAATAAATTATGACATCTGTTTATAAAATATGGTGGGTGGGTGTGCTAAAACACAAAGGAATTAGTCTGAAACATGGGGGAAACACAATAGTGTAAGAAAGACAACTATGCTTCATTCATTGCTGTAAGAACTATTACACCAACCAGGCACTATTGACATTGATACAGCTGGAAATTGTGATTGCCAAAGCATTTTATGATTTTTCCACATTGCAATTCATCTTTATAAAAAAGGTCTATGAAATTGATCGCTTTATTAAACTGTGATTGTAGGACTATAACTACATAATTAAGTCTTAAATCATTACAGCATCCTAGAGGAACATGTAGTTTATACTAAACATTTAGCAGAACTGGAAAAAGCAAACATAACATACTAATATATATTTCTTAGGATCAGGCACCAAAATTTAATTCTATAATAAACCCAAGTGTTTTGGTAAGCAACAAAATAATGTCAACAGGACTATATACTGCTGCTCCCTCTGTTTCCCTGGAGGCCTCTCTCACTGTTTTTCTGCCATTCCGTTCTGTAAAGGCATGTGAGGGCCTTGGCTAAAGCAAGAGACAGGATTGGCACAGCAGTCTCTTAGGATGGAATTCCATTAGATTTGACATGAGTTGCCCAGGAGGGAGCTAGTGCAGCTTTAAGAATGAGCAATGCTGTGGTTTTAGTACCTCTTCGATCAAGCTATCAGAACATATATTTACTTCCGTTTGATCTGTTTTTTCCTCTGGGATTTTTTATTTTTACTTTTACTTTTACTTTCATTTTATTTGATATAGTAAGGCTAGTGGCATATAACAGAATTGTTTTCATATTTATACTCAAAGTCTCAACTGAATTGTTAGTGTTAAGTATAATACAATGTAACCTGAATCCAGCAAAGAAGGAATGATGCAGTTTCATGTTTTGACCTTGCTTAACTAGACATGTCTATAATCATAAGGTTAAATTTCTGCCTAAAATAAAAATCTCAGTGCATTTCAATGACATGTTGCACTGAGTTGTATAAGTAGATAAATCTAGACCTCTGAAAGTTAACTTAAAAATTTATTTCTCTTGTCAGTTCTTGATTCTTTCTTCAACTTCTTTCTTCCCCTTTTTTTTCATTCTCATTAGTTCTTTTATATTTAAACATCTCTCATAGTTTCTCTGCTTAGGGTAAAAGAAAACTAATTCTGGCTTCAGCAAAATATTCCATGCAAAAGCAACTTTTCAAGGCTCTGCCTTAAGCATGTCTAAAAAGCTTCTTCTGGCTGGTAGTGATAAAAGGTTTGACATCCAAATGACAGTAATGCTACAGTGGGCTTGTGAAACAAGGTCAAAGAGTTAAATATTCAATAATAGAAGACAGCCAATTTTTAGGGGAAACAACTTAAACATGTTTACCAAAAAACCATGAAATAGTTCTGGACAGAATAATACCTGGGTTACAGGTATTACTTCTTCTGGCTTAAGTAGTAGAAGATTGTAAATGTAGGCTGAGAGAAAAGAGGGGGATGGTTTATAAACATGTTGTGATACTAGTTAATTAAAAAACAACTGTTTGAGAAAAGTTTCTGTACTGCCAGATTTTTAAACACATTTTCCATGCCCAACAGTGGAAGAATGGGCTAAACTACCTCTTGAATATACACCTCATTATTTTCTGACACTTGCATTTGAACACTACAAAGGGAAAAGTCATTGATAGTAGCATAGAAAGTATCTGTAATTCTACCATTGTGATTTTATTTCACATTTAGATCATATGGAAAAATAACTACTGATCAGATATACCATCCACATATTGATCTACTTTTATAACACTTAAAATTTCGCGCTTTATTTGATACTGCCTTGTATAGCATCACCTGAATGAGCCAAAGCAGAATAAAAACCCGTAACAAAACTGCATTGCAACTGCCAGTGTAAATACTATTTGTATTAACATTGCATTCTTTAAAATTTCCCAGGATGTTTATTTTCAGCATTTGGGAAAGCAGAGTAGCCCAAAATGCACATGAGTCTACTACTGGGAGATAAAATTCAGACAAAGGGATACCTTAGAAGACAGGAAGAAAACACAACTGTAAGTATTGATCCTGATTTTAATGTCATTTAAGGTAGAACTTAGGCAAGGAAGCAGCTATCAGGAAAAAGGAAGATACTATTAGCAGTCAGGAGGAAACAAAAGAACTGAAATAAAAAGACTCTGTCCTTTCATTGCTCTAGCTTGGAACTCACTGTGAAGCCCAGAGAAGTATATAAAATCTCACCAAAATATCATCATTTCAAAAGGAATATTATTGATAAATAATATTCTACATCATCACCAGCATCTACTATGTCACATGGCAACTACTTTTTACAAAGGACTTAGAGAATTCAAACCACTATAAATTCTTTGATTTATAGGAATCAAGGTGCCCAAAATATAATCTTAGGTCATTAAATTCATTGTCACTATGAGTAAAAAAATGTGTCTATCAAAACCGTCATTAATTTGTATATCAGAGACCACAGCCAATTTACAGTGATTGCATACCAGTTTGGGCATTTCTGTATCAAAAATGCTCATTAGTAAGAAAAAAATACTTATCCATTTATTTTGTGAGCTTCCCTAACATCGCATAGATGAGGAAAGTAAATTATCATAACACCTCTCTCCATAGAAATGTGTATCTTGGAGACCCTGGCAATCTTTTTAAAATGTAATGACATAAACAGTATATAAATAGATCAGGCAGAAAACTAGTAAATTAGGTTTGTGCAGGCATCATTCTCACTGAAATCACAGGCAGAAATAGGACAAGGTCAGGCCCTACTTTCCTGTAACAAGCAACAACACTGACAATATGCTGCTATAACTGTATTGATTTCAGTAAATATATTTTTGATTTATGCTAGTGTCAGCTCAGAAGCAAGTCTACACACATTTTCATGTCTACCTCAGTTCAAACAAAGCCCACTGACAGAGTCATCAGCACCAGCAGCTATTTCACACCTCTGCTGTGGACTGCTCACTGCCAGACTGACCTCACTAAGCCATCAGCAAGACTTTATACTAACATACTATCATACTGACGTATGTTAGCAAAAAGTGGGTGCAACTTATCAGCAAGTAGTTGCCAAGATTAAAGACAGTCTCATGTCTGAAAAAAAAAATCAAGTAAAATGTGCAGTGTCTGCGTTTTATTCAGAGATTGCCCATTTCTGAACTTAAACCCCAATCCCAGATAGTGAGTAGTCATTCATGCAGTTATTTTCATTGCAATCCTCAACATAAGTTTATCATAATATCCCTGTCTTCATCACTTATGATATCTATGCAATCTATGGCTGCTACAGTTTTCAGTTTGGTTTTTAAAATACTGTGTAATTACCCTAGTGAGACCTTTTTTCCCGTCTGTGACCCAGGGCTTTTACTTTCATGTGGTGAATTAATGGCATCAATCAGGTCTGTGCCTTGACAACACACAATTTCTACCCAAGGGCTTTTTTAAACAAAAAGGAGACTAAGATCAATTAAAAGAGATGCAATTAATTTAATCTCTCTTGAAAACAAATGGTCAGATTTAGTACATATGTCATTCTGAAGATCTAGATCTGACTTGAATAATTCACTTCAGGTTGAAATTTATTTGATTAGAACTAGGCCAGTAATATGTTTTTTAGCCCCAGGCCAAAATTTTTGAACGCATAGATTTAGTAGGAAACAGAACTGTTAAATAAATAATAAAAATTTAATTTTTTCACTACTGAATCTAATAATCCCCATAATCCATTCAGATTTTTGGGAAAATAGCTTAATTTCCCACTTTGCAAGTACAGTTACTTATCTGTTGCTAAACACCTCTAAAGACAAAGGTCACTCAGTTAACAGCCTCAATATTTAAGAACACAGATCTTGTGGGATGCATCTCTGCAAACATAAAGCATTCACAAGTACCTGCAAACTTGAGTATCTCACTCTCCTGAGCGACACACAGCAATTCTCAAGTGTGAATTCTTGCGAGGCCAAAAAAACAGATATACTTTTCTAAGTGAAAAGAAGCAGTTTTACAGAAACAAAGTGAAAACACAGCCCATGAAAATCAAACCCAAAAGACCACACAGGACAAGACATAATTTTAGAAATACTACCAAAGTTGGATTTTCTATTTGATCTGAAAATTTCACTTGCACCCTGAGAAGCAAATTTTTGCTTCCACGTATTAATATCATTGCACAAATGGAGATTTCTAGCATATAAGTAATGCACAAATGTGCTGTGTGGATGGATGAGAATGTGCATCTAAATGTTCAAAGAGACAACAGAAGAAAGTAGGAATATGTCATGAGAATCACAGAATTACAATAGCATGACATCAGTCACATACAAACATTAAATTAATGGAGTGCTTGGCAAGCCACATACCTCATACAAAAGCAGTGAAGCTGCATTCTAAAGTAGGAGGAAAATTCTTGATTCCCTCCACCCCAAGATTGCTTTAGATATTTCCTGTCATGTTGAATTTCTGAACTGAAGACAATGATACCCATTTATCTCACTGCCGCTTTTTTATGCAGCATGACATAAATGATATAAGGCATCTCAACATGCTACAGCAGGCCAGAAAAGTGTACCAGGGGCTTCACATGAACTCAGCCTCAGCTCCCCATCACAAAATATGTTTTGCACTTTCCATCAATTTTTTTCTTTAGTGAAGAATTCCTTCTTTCAGTTTCAGAAACACAATCAAGTGTTGCACATCTTTAGTAATTATTATTTAATTAGAAACTGATTTTCTGTAAAACTCAATAGTTAAACAACTGCATTCTCCATTTACTTATTTAGGTTGGGTGAGGGGTGTGCGTGTGGGGGGAAATTTACCCCACCAATGTGACCATCAGTGCTGTTCAAACTGCACATGATGAGCTTTGATCATGCTCAAAATTATACTAGAAATTCTAAAATAACATTATTGCAGTGCCACAGTCTTTTGAGGAGTAAAAAGGGTTGTTGTAACACAGCACACATTTCTACCAAATACTGTATAAATTGCTAGTTAAATTAAGTTTGTTTTGATGCTGCACTGACCTAAGCATATTCTTTACTATAGCATTGAGGATTAATGACATTGACAATAGGCTTGGCTAAAACAAGATAAATTTTATGAAAGAACTTTTGATTCCAGCATTACATGTATCACACAACTGAAACAATTTTAAGGAGATGTGGATTTTTTAGAAGACTAATAGCCCAAATATTAGGACATCACAAGACGTCATCATTTCAAGTCCTTTCCCCCAACCATACATATTGCAGCCAAGGAGTACTGTTTATCTGTCCATCCTGGCTTTTTCCCACCCCACCCCCTTCTCTTATTTGTATCCATCTCCAATCCCTGGGAAGTTTTCACATGAAGTATTGATGACGAAAACATGGTCAAAACAGATGCAGTTATGCAAGAGCTAAAGTTTAAAAAAATTCGCAATATGAAGTTTTGTTGTCTGTGTCATCATTCTTTCAGCCTTACACATCCTGCTTGAGAATTCTGACTATCCCAAAACATCCTAGGGAAATGGAACTTATATTTTTGCAGTAAGGTTAAAGGCTGTTATTGCAGTGCTGAAAACTGAGATGCCTTGTAAAACAAAATAAAAACTTGTTCTAAGACAGGAGCCTTAGGGCCCTTATTCACGTCTGTCTATTTGAGACTCTATATTGAACCAGTGAAATCTAATTAATGAACTATTTTCAAAAGATGTAAGCTACAATGATAGCTTAGTACCCTAGCAGCTTTGGTTTCTATAAGCCCACCACATCTTATTATTCTCAGCACAATAGTAAAGCTAGCACAGACTGGAAGTTTTTAAGTCATTTACTCTTCAGATAAAACACTACCCAGGAGCTAAAGAACAGAGATCAGCAGAAATGTTGTGGTGTCAATATAGCCCTATTTATGTGGACATAATTAGTGTACTAGAGTTTATGAACTTTTTTTTTCCTTTTCTCTCAAAAGATGCAGCTGAAACAAATAGCTCTTAAATCATTCAGAAGGCAAGGTTATTTTGATTAGCCAGAAAGAAGAAAACTTTCTGGCTGTTTTGGTGAAGAAGCATAAGGCAGACCAGAAAATTTATTGAGAAGTAGTTTTCATGGCGATGAAAGAACAAGATGTGTATCTGTATGGGCAGACTGAAATCGCCTTTTAAAAACAGGTCTGATGCTGACTCAGTGTTGAGGGTGCTTTTTTTCTATGCCTGTATTTACAAGACCCTGGCATTTACTATGAATTAGGTAAGAGTAAAAAAATTCCTTCCATGGCTGGCAAGGGTAAGTCTGACAGTGGCTGCATTAGAATTAAGAGCCTCCTGCACTGAAGTCTCAGCAATGCTCAAACACATATTGATGCTAAGCCCTCCTCACCTTCAGCAGGCTAGCAGTAGTCTACCAATTAATATGCAAAGCCATTTGTTGTTGGGAAAATAGGGTTATTCCTCCTCTTGAAAGTATGGATGTATTCACTCTTGTTTATCTGTTAGCTTCAGCAGAAAAGGGATTTGGCTTTTGTTACTGTTCTTTAAACATTTAGGGAGATTAAGGCCTGGCATACATACTGAATGCATGCTCCTAATCCCTCCAAAATATGTTCTTGTTCAGTTTATTTTTGGACCACTTTTGTACATGGCATGTAGAAAGTAATTTAATAAAATTTCAACTACTAACAGTAAAGGACTTGTTTTCATTACTGTAATACAGTAAGAATCCAGTAGGCCTACCTCTCACATCTATGATTCTGGTGATGAGTGAAGGTATATGCAAATACTTGCATTTTAATTTTTTGCTTGAGACACAAGTCTTAAAATCTCGTCTATGTACGTTTTCAGCAAACCAGCATTTTTAGAAGTACAAATGCAATAAGTCCTGTGAAAATGCCCAGCATAAAAAGTCATTTAAGAAAATTATTTATGGTGATAGCAGCCCAACAAAACTGAATCTGCTGTGAAGTGCTTTTGACAGAAATACGATGTTACTTTAGTTTAATAAGCTCTGACAAAAAGTCTGAATATATACAAGCAAACTCTCTTAAAACCTCCACCTAAGAATAATTTGATGCTCTGCAAACCATCCAAAGTAATTTTCAGCCCTGCAATTAAACAAGGTTTCATTGCTTTTTTGTTTTCTGTTTAATCCTCCCTTTGCAGAGATAGGAGTTTTATAACTTTTAGAGAAAAATGCCACGATGAAAATGAACTCCAGAAATACAGAGTATTTAAAAACAGCCTATGGCAGATTGCAGCAGTCCTGAATTGTAGTTCCTAGCGCATCAGTAATATCAGGGCGACAGCTTAGCAAACATTTCACATGGATGGTTTCACAAAGAACTCAGTCATAATAATTCACATTCCAAACTCTCCATGCTATATGCTTACAGGAATTGCTCATCAAACACAATCTAGATAGATAAAAATGCCACTGTGAACAAGAACATTTACCTCTCTTCAGTTATGATGAATTTTGTTAAAATTATGTATTTATGTCACTTCACTTCCTCTCTCTCCCCTTCTTCTCACACATGTACATGCACATTTAGAGTTTTGTCATCTGCATTAAAATTCCCATGCCAGAAAAGTTCTGAGTATGTAACTTAAAGCGATTCTGACAAGGTAAGTTTAATCTCACCAACTGATTATAAAATTGAACATAATAACATTTTTTTCTTTTTTTTCCTTTTCCAAATTCATTTTCTCTTTTACAACAATATAAACCAATAAAAATATGAGACGTTACCAACACAGAACTTACAATAGGGAAAGGAAACTAACAAGGAAATTTAGAAAAAAATGAGGTTTAGAATAAAAAGTTGTTAATTATACAGGCTGGTTTGTGGTCTGTGGTTTGCTTTTTTTTTTTTTTTTTTTTTTCCCCTCATTGTTTTGGTTCAGGGTTTTTTTTTATAAATTAGGTTTTTCATGGAATGCATTCATATAATCATTTAGCTTTATCGATTTACCTCTATCATTTAACATCATGGTTGAAAAGGAGCCAGGAAAGAGAATGGTGGTTGAAACTCCATTTCTCAGTTCTATTAACTTCTAATTGGAAGTCTGTAGTGAATATGTGTTTAAAAGTTACTTTGGGAGAGCTGACACTGTAGAGATACAGGAAGACAGTGCTGTACAGGTGTCACTCATTTCACCCCTTTCTAACTCACCGTACTTTGAGAATGAGTGTTATCAATCATGCCTTTTTTTTCTGTTTTAGTTGAGGATGAATACACTTAATATTTGCAGTTTGGTCTCTTAATGCTATTAAAAGATCAAATTTTGGAGAGCACTTTATTCATAAAATACTTAAGTTTATTCAATAAATATTCATTTTTTATTTATGCTATAAAGGAATATGAGTTCATAGGGATAGCTGGTCATTGCTGAGCCTATGATTCTTCTGTGTTATCCACTTATCGGTGCTAAATATGAATACTCTGGAAGTTCCCTGTAGGGAATCTAAAAGGCAAATCAGCACTGAAATTTTCTGGAAAGGACTGAGGGAAAAGTTTTCCTCGCAGAACCTTTTTCAAAACTGTTGCTCACAAGAAGGAATTTAATGTCAGTTTTATAAGAACAGAGGATGTTTCCGGTCTTTTAAAAATCACTCCTTAAATGTCACTCAATATTGCAAGTTTTGAGCACTTCTGTTTTGGCCCTCTTATGGTATCTTTCATAATTCTTAACCTTCTAAAGATTATATTGTTCTAAACTGATTCTAAGATTTCCCAAATCATTTATCATATGAGATGATAGCAATGTGCTATATAAGATAATGCATTAGTTCATAGTTCCAATATATATTTGCATTTCTAGAAGCCAAAATGTAGAGAACTAGAAATAAAATGGGGGTTCTGCTTAAATTAATATTCTTCAAACAATGTCTCGTCTCACAAATTTTAATCATTTTAACATTTTTCAATGAATGACACTTATTGAGAGACAATATTCTTAATAAGGACGAAAGGAAGGTACAATTCAAAGAAATTGGAGGTAAATAAACATGGTTCTTGTCTTAGGGTATGAAAAGGAGGGAAAAGAAACAAAATTCAAGGCCGATTAGCTCTGTTTTTGTTCCTAAAAAGTGATTGAACAAATAATCCGTGTCTGAGCATTTACAAGATAAAAAAGATACAAAAATGAGTAACAGTGACAGTGGATTCATCAAGAACAAGTCACGTCAAAATAATCTAATAATTTTTTACTTTTTTCCATGAAAGCATAGTAGGCCATTTGGATAGAGGAAAAGCAGTCACACTGTTATCTATCTGCACTCTCACAGGACATTTCGATAAGCAAATTAGGGAAACACTACTTAGATGGAATTACTACCAAGTGTTGTTATTAACAGTTCATTGTCAGGCTGGACAAGAGTTTGCAGAACTGTTCCACAGTGGGCTGAGTATATTCTTTATTTCCTTGAACGATTTAAATAAGTAAATCAAAAGTATGGTTATTACACCTGGAAGACAACACCAGACTGAGAGAGCTGCAAATACCTTAGATCAAAATTACCTCAAAATTTAAGAAATATGAAGAAAATTCTTTACAAATAAAGGGACAATCTGCATTTCATGACTGAAAAATTAGCCATATCATTGCAGAATGGAAACAACTGGTAGAGAGCAATAGTATCCCCTTAGTGTCACAAGCTGAACATAACAATATTTTATGTAAAAACAGCATTTTGGGATGTATGGATAGATTATTTTTAAAATGCTTTTCCATCCCATTCAACACTTGCAAGGGCTTAGCTGGAATATTAACATTTCAGGAAGGATGTGAAACAGCAAGAGAAGCTTCAGAAGAGAGAATAAGAAAAGAGAACATAAGTGTTAAGGGGATCAGGTCTGTTTAGACCGGAAAAGAAAAGACAGGGGCAATATGATAGTATTAAAAAATGTAAAAAGCTAGGAAAGAAAAAAGCTCTGATTCTTGTCCATTGTGGATGTGAGCTGAAAATTCATAAATCATTATCCTAAGACACTGAATAACAATATTCATTTGCAAGAATGAAGACTTAAGTTAAACCTACAGAAAAACTCTCTAGCAGAAGGCAGTGAAGCAACGGATTGCCTGCAAGGGCTGTGAAATCTCTCTAGCATACACTTTTCAAGAACAGGCTGAACAAGCATCTGTCAGAAGTGACAACAGTACAGTTAATCCTGCCTTTGGCAGGAGGACAGAACCAATAACTTTTCAAAATCACTTCCAAATTAATTTTTTCCATCTTTATGATCCTACACTAATTACTAATTATCTGTCACTACAAAAGTAGAAGCTGATTGTTCCATTAAAAACTGACACACAAAAGAAAAAAACCCAAAAGAAACAAAAAGAGAACCCCAAACCAACCTACTAATCAAGCAAACAAACAAAACCAAAAACCACCACCACCAAACTGAAACCAAAACTTGTTGTTTGGTTGTGTTTTGTTTTTTTTTTTTGTTTTTTTTTTTTTGGGGGGGGATGTTGGGTTGTTCTGTGGTTCTGTTTTTTCTCCCAGATATGTAAAACTCAGAGTTTAATGTATTTGGAATGGAAACCAAGCTGTGAACTCCTCTCTTCCGGGTTCTTCCCCCAATTTTTTTTTTACCTTCCGGGCATGATGTGCTGTGCTATGGAATACCTCTTTGGTCAATCTGGATCAGATGCCCCGTCTCTGCTCCCTCCCGGCTTACCCTCCT
>JAOEHY010016763.1:0-54508 GCA_025447955.1 Psilopsiagon aurifrons | reverse complement strand
AAGGGTGGTGAGGCACTGGAATGGGTTTGCCCAGGGAAGTTGCGAACGCTCCATCACTGGTGGTGTTCAAGGCCAGGTTGGAGAGAGCCTTGGGTGGCATGGTTTAGTGTGACATGTCCCTGCCCATGGCAAGGGGGTTGGAACTGGATGATCTTAAGGTCCTTTCCAACCCTAATTATTCTATGATTGTATATTATTCTACTTTTTATCCTTTATATAATTCCTGTAGCTATTTAAGGGTATGTGCTCATTTCATAAATTAAATTACAGGTAGCAATATCGTTCCAGTTGAGTGAGTCAAATACTTGAGCAATTAGTCTGCCTGTTAAGTTCAAGTCACTAAAGCCATGGAGCTTCTAACACAGGCTTCATTAGAAATTCTCCTGGAAATGGAAGATGTTTAAAGCAGTTCTCTTACTTGTGTTTGCATAAAGGAATATAACAAAAAGGAACTTTTCCTGAGGACTATCAAGAAGTACCAGGGGAGGACTCTGAAGATCTGATGGCTAACAAACTGCATCGGTGCTGATGGGGATCAAAAAGGGTTAATGCCCCAAACTACCGATGTAAATTATAAAATAGCTTAACACTTTCAGCCCTTCTTTACCAACTACTGAAACCTGTGGGAATTATACCTCAGAATATATTGGCAGATATGTACAGAAGAATTATGACAGCAGTTTCCATTTTATCCATGAAACTGCAAATAGAATGCACCCATACAGCTTTTCTTTACCACTGCATAACCACCACTGAAACAGAATACTAATTTTAAATGTGATGGATGTATTGGCCTGGGAGATCCATTTGGCTATAGCTCAGCTATTCATTCTTGGTCCCCAGATCTTACTGCATATGTGTTGCAAAAAGATACTTTCCTGTCTAAGGGCTCCCACAGCATGAATGGGGTACAAATGTTTTCTGCCATTCACACAGTTCTAATACTATGGGAATTTTAAGGCCTTTTATAAACCGGGCTCAGTCCTGTGTATGTTCATACATGTAACTGTTATTCAGAAGCATAAGCATATGGAGATCAGCTTCTTTGGAAGATGAAACTCAAGTTAGGCTTTCAACAGATGGGGCAGGCCAAAAGCAATTTTTTCATGAGGCCAGAGATATAACAGAAGAAATAACCTAACCTTTTCCCAAACCAGAGAAAGGTCTCTAAGATGGATCTCTCCTAGTGAAGGTCTTAACACCAAGCATGAAAATTACTCCTTACAGCCAGCAGAGGAATACAGTGAAAAACAGGAGATGTTCTTCTGTGCCTTTGGTTATAAAGAAACAAAGAAGAAATGGTAGGACCCTGTCCTGGGTTCACCTGTAGCAGGCATTTTTCTTCTTCTTAGTCACTGGTGCAGTGCTATGTTTTCGACTTTAGACTGGGAACAATGTTGATAACATGCTGATGTTTGTAATTGCTGCTAAGTAATGTTTGATCAAGGACTTCTCAGTCTCATGCTCTGCCAGGGACGAGAGGCACAAGAAGCCAGCAGGGAGCAGAGATAGGAAACCTGGCCCAAACTAGCCAACAGTGTATTTCATACCACAGCACGTTATGGCCAGTATATAAACTGGGGGAAGTTACCGGGAAGGGCTGCGCCGGGCAGGATAACTGTCAGCGGGTGCTGATCAATTGTATTGTGCATCATTTGTGTTTATTGGGTTTTTTTTCCTTTCCCCTTTTAGTTTTATATTCTTCCCCCTTGTTATTTCTCTTACCATTATTATTATTGATGGTAGAAATGGTGATTTTGTGTTACACTTCAGTTACTGGACTGCTCTTATCCCAACCTGTAGGATTTACAGAAATCTTGGGAAACAGAAGCCTTGTATTCTTAAAAAACAGTGGAGAAAATCAGTAAGGCTTCTCTGTGAGTAATGTTATATGGCTGATGTGGGCAGCTCATTAAAAATGGAGTGTGTGTAAGTGAATCTGTGTGTAAACCAGTGGTGATGCCAGGATGCCAGGGGATTCTTCTGTTTAAACAGGTAGCAGTGAATATGAAATGTGAGACATGAAAATGTGATCCGTGTCAATTAAAATACAAATACGGAATTAAGTGACTTATTCCTTGTATGACTGAAATCTGTGGTATATACATGTATGCCTTGTCTTATTGCTGTTTTAGAGCCATAGTTGTAGGTACCTCTTTAAAAATTGCTGTAAAATGTTAGAGCCTCTTGAATACAGAGACCTTGGTGGGAGTTTGTGAAGATACAAACTGCAGGTGTTCCTGGATACAAGGACCTTGACGGGAAGTTTTGTGAAGTTGCAAACTGCAGATGTTCCTTTTATTCTTTTATCTGTGAGACATAGCAGAAGCCTCCCTTAGCCAGAAGATTGCAGTTCCCAAGAACTACAGTAAAGGACAGTTAAGAAGGGGGAGAGGAAGGGGGGGACCAACAAGAGACATGCGCAAGGGAAAGAGGAACACTCTTACTTCATCCCGAGACCCCTGCCCAAGACCACCAGGAGGCCGTGCGCATGCACAAGACTCATTTCAATACAAAGGGAGAGACAATTTACATTTTCACACCTCCTTATTGCATATGTATGAAGAAGGAGAAAAAAGCGGGGAGTGGGTGTTGCGGGGTGTGCGTATTGGCGGAGCAGAGACTCCCCCGCGCACCCAGCACTGTTTGCTTACCTTTATTCACTTATTCACTTAATAAATTTAATTTAGCACGTTTATCAGATTTTGAGCAATTCATTTATCACAATACTTACATGGCCATTAGCTATGTCAAGTAAGTCACGTAACCGACAGCCTCTACTGTGTCGTCTTTCATAGCAAATGCTGTCCTCTAGGATGACATAGTCTGTGCCAAAGGAGCGCAGTATTCCATGAACATCTTCAGGGGATCTCTTGGCGTAGATCTGATAAATCTATAGAAGGAAACTAAGCTGTAAAATACGTAACATCACCATTATTTCCTTGTCTGCTCTTTCATTATTCCTTTATCTTGAACTAGAGGAAGAACTGAGATTGCCAATCCATGTGATCTGAATTAAATATTTTAAAATAATATCAACTAAATGCTTTGTTCAGCAGCCACTTGGAGTTTCTATTTTATTGCTACTGTGATGCATAATAGTAGTGCTGCTGACTACAAAAGCACTGAACGGTGGTGTTTCCTGCAGAAAGGCACTGGTAGATGACAGTAAAACATTCAGAATGTCTAAATTAGAGGAAAGGACAGTTCAGAACCATTTCCTCTGCTTGGTGTGGAGCTTCTCAAGGTGCTGTCTTATATAAAAATGTTATGTGCTGGTCTGGGAACTGAAGGGAGTATAAGGGAAATTAGGAAATGTTGTGTTTCCTCTGGGCAGCAGGAGAAATCTGGGTAGCAGGATCTATTAATGTCAACAGCATCTGAAACAGCCTACTTAGGACTAGCCTGAGTACCTTATTACAGTTATTCTAACATACACTAGCTGCCTGAAGCAAGTTAGCAGATGCCTGAAGTACAAGAAGTTTCATAGAAGTTAAATTCTGGAACTGTATCTGAAAACAAGTTAGTTCAGTGAGTAATGCACATGGTGTCACTTCATTTGCAACCTGCCCTTGAGATTGCATGTGTTTTCTGGAATGGTGCCACTGCTCTGGGTAAGAATTAGCTTAAACAATCAGAATACTCTTACCTGTTTTGTTCTCTCTCTCAGATTCTTATCCTCATAATGGGGGTGATTAGTTAGGGTCCGTCCAGTGCACAGTTTGACTCCTGCTAATAGCTGCATGCTCCCAGCAAACACTGCTGTGTTTGGAGTGTTTGACCTAAACAAATGGTGATAAGGCTCAGGAAGTCTCTGCAGGGGCATTTTTGCATTGCTTGTTACAGATCAGAAGGAAAAAAAAGACTGAAAAAATAGTTTTCTGATTCTCCTCTATTCAGGGAGCAAACTGTCCAAGCAACTCTGTTTTCTTCAAATATGAAGTGGACAAATCATGGTAGTACTCTAACTGCAAATAAAAAATTTACTGTGCACTATCAGGAAACATCATCCTGAGAATTTCAAACTACTTACATGTTTTATGTATTTCTGGGGTTTATATAGCCTCTGAGTCTTTGTAAATGTCTATATCCTAGTTCTTGTTACGTTTCAAGAAACTTACTGTGACTTAGATTTGTGTCTGATATATAAGGTATTCCATATAAAATGATTATTTAATCTGAATACTAAAACTTCTTGTGACTGTTCTGGCATTCACCATTCACTTGGAATAAAAACTTTGCTATGTGAGACATTAATTCTCTTATTGTGACAACTGGGGGAGGGAAATGATGAAACAAAAGTCACACCAGTTGCAAAATGCAGAGTAGGAGATGCATGAGGTGCTAGGTAGAACCACAGTCGATTACCGGTCCTGTGATCTCATCTGAAATGCAAAGCCAGTGTCTAGAATTGTTATCTAAATAAGTGTTTTGGTATCTCAGGATTGTTTAAATACCCACAAAGAAAAAATTATTTTTTTGCTCACCTTCCCCCCCAAAATTTTCCAATCTAAAATACATGTAAAGACATGATAGAAGGGCATAACAAAAAGATAAAGTAAAAATGATGGGCATCAGAGACTGCTATAATTAGGTTAATTAAAATGCTCATAGTATGCTTGAGTGTTTTCCAGGACTTAATAGGCATATCATCATGAAATGTCCTATGAAGACTAAAAGAACAGAAAGCATATATTAAATCAAGTAAAATGAAATTAGAAAGGAATGTGAATAGCTGGCATCCACAGATGTGCCCATATGGCCCCTATCTCAGTGGTCAGAGAACTGAGACACTCTGGGGTGTGCTTTAGGGAGCCTTTTGAAACTGCAGCTGCATATTCAGTCTTCTTTATGCCCCATGATTGGCTTGAAAATGTTCAGAGACAAGTATTACATTTTACTATTGCCTTGCAAGAGATTACGCTTAGCAAATGAATTAATAATTGTAAACCCTTCCTAAAATTCTTGCACTGGTACATTAATCTTATCTAGGAAAGACAGGGAGAATACTTTTAATAGGCCAGTTTAACTTGACCGATAGACTAGCTTCTCAGCAATTTATAAAACTGATAGTGTGAAAAGTCCATTTCTATGTTTGGTCAAGATCAGCTCAAGTTCTGCCATGCTCTGCGGTACTTATCTCCTGACCCAGCCCTACCACGGCAGTCCTGCACCTCTGGCTCCTGAAGAGCACAATGAAATGCCACTGTGCAGAATCAAATTTTCTTAAAAAAACCAAAACCGTAAGTACCAAATGGAAAACCACAAGAAAACAAAGGCAAACCATTCCCAAGAAAACAGCCCGCAGCCTCTTTTCTAACAAAGGAAAGCTAGAAGAAATTATGACAGTGCCCTTTTTCCATAACTTGCTGTAAAAATGCTTTTCAGAAACGCAGAAGCCCAGCTCTGACGGCTCCCAGACCAATGTGTGCCACCACCAGCAGCCAAGGACACAAACCTGGCACTGGATTTACTGCTTGGAAGCTGGGTGGTGACACTGAGCTTCATGCAAAGTCTGCCCTCCTTAGTTACATCCTGAAGAGCTTCAGCTGGTGGCTGTTACTGAGCCTTTACCTTCTGCAACAGCTACCAGAAGAAGGTGTGACAATAAACTAATATTTTTCTGGTATGGCATGATTTCTACAGCTCATGCAAGCATCTTTCTCCAATCCTCCTACCCGAATCAGCCCCTAACTGCTGTGTCTGTATCCAAGGCAGTTAATGTGCTTCAAACCACTGAATGACACCTCTCTATTATAGAAAAACGAAGCAATTTTTACAAATGTCTGAACAAATGATGTATAAAATGAAAGGATAATTTGTTTTTATAGCTTTCTGCCAAGCTCCATACCACACTGCCCAACCTGCAAACAATTTATGCTGTATGAAATGTCACTAAATAATGACAAGGACTTACAGGTCAAACTGATTTACATTACATAATTTAAATGCCATTCCAAGCA
The DNA here is from genome assembly GCA_025447955.1 of Psilopsiagon aurifrons. Lineage (NCBI taxonomy): Eukaryota > Metazoa > Chordata > Aves > Psittaciformes > Psittacidae > Psilopsiagon > Psilopsiagon aurifrons. Next base: position 48,545 of record JAOEHY010016763.1, on the reverse strand, counting down.
GACCTGATGGCATTTTGAACAAATAATCTCATTTATTTTTGGAGCTCTAAGCTTTCAACAAGTTAATTACAGCTGAACTAATGGGTAAACTAAGAACTATAATACATTGTATGAAGGTTTTCTTCACCTACACTTAAGAATCTAGAGAATTATAAGAATACTACAGAATAACTCTTAAAAGGGTTTTACAGGAACTACTTGCACAGATTCTAAAAGTGGTAGTAAGTCTTTCTCTTAAGTTGGTTAAGAATTATTTGAAGTTGGTTTTAAGTAAGCCCTACAATGTTGCCATTACAGATTAAGTTGTTAGAAATAAAATGGCTCTTTCTTTACAAAGTCCTGCAAAGTTGAACTCTGTAGTTGCTTTCAAGGCCATAAATTCTGACAGATTTCAGATTATTCCTTCACTAGTGCCTGTTTGTGATAGGAATTTTACAAAGCAAAGGGGTCTGGGAAAAGGAGATACTGAAAAGGAGTTCTCAAATATGCCATGTTAGATTTTTTTCTTTGTTAAAAGGAAGTCTTTTTATTTGCAGACTACTGTATTAGGTTTAGCTGCAAATGACAGCCAGTAAAGCATACTCAGTCAAACTGTCATGGTTCTTTTTTTTCCCTCTGGTTTGGAATGACTGAAAATTGCAAAAAATTGAAAACGAAACGACAGCCACAAAGAAAGAGCAACAAGATGCATTTTTGTTAGTCCCAGCCTCAATTGCATGCATGCATATTTTGTTTACATAATGGAGAGCACCAACACAGTTGGTAGAACCCTAGGCCTCAGGCACTATCAAGTTCATGCCTGAATTTTACTGACAAATCAGTCAATGACAAAGGATAAGCTGAAAAATTTAAGAACAATAATTAAAAAAGTGCAGTATTGCCTTTAAAGTCTGGAATGTGTTAATTTCAGTGTCATTATCCTTGAAAATCAGGCATGTAAGTAAGAGTGAAGAGTTAAAATTTACAGCTGTCTTGAAATTAAAACACAGCCATTTATTTAAATTACTGAATGAAAGAACCACTACTGAAACATGGGTATTTCATTTTGGTAACCTTAAGAGCTTTTTTGAAATTTGTGGGGTTTCCACCACTAATATAAAAATTTGCCGCCTTTACCCCCACAGACAGTTGCTCTGCCAAATCTCAGTCTCAGTTAACTTTCCCACTATTTTGGCTGTTGTCTGCGATTTCCAAGAAGTTCTATGATTTTTGGTAACTGCTAATGAAATATTCCACAATTCTAGACAGGTTTCCCCTTTAAAGGCAGAAGACATTGCTTCTTAAGCACTTACCAGAAGTAAACAGAGTAGGGAAGTTCACGCTATTGATTTGCTCATTCTACTGATATTCTTCCCCATCTCACAAATGAGCATGTTGTTCCTGTTGTCTTAGGGAGAAAGACCAAAACTAAGAATTTTAATGTACCTCCCATCTGGGAACACAGCTGTGAACTATCCCTGGGTCACTGCAGGACCTTCTAAGAAAATGAGGTGGTGGGTAGGAAAAAGCAAGAGACTGGGACATACAAGACCATTAGGTAAAAAACTGCACTCTGCAATAGCTGCAGTCCCATACTATGCAGTAATTTTATTGTAGAGATCTAAACCAGTATATCTTCCTGAAAATGCTCTGGTGATTCTAGTAAGGGGAAGAGTGAAAAATACATCGGCAGCCACTTTCCAGTGGACAGACTAATACTTGGCTATTATTCAGACTGTGTATTTGGACAAGTTAATATGCATTTACATCTAAGCAGATAGGAGAGTTTTCTTTTTTAGGAGAGATTGCAGGACAGATAAGTTATTCCTAATTCACTGCTATATATGACAAATTAGAGCTTCTCATACTGAGTTTTCATAATGAATTATTAATTCCTGACACCAGCCTTGACAGATCATTAACTGCAGCGTAACGATCAAGTGTTAGAATAGTAAAATATTTTTCTTACACATCAAAACTTAAGAAAATCTGTCCCACTTTGAGAAACTTACCATAAATTTTGTTGACTTGTCTTTAAAGCACAGATAATTAACTCTTCTTTACACAAATAACACTTCTAAACACTATAAATTCTAAGTAGAAAATTTCCCTCTCTAATGACCTGTCATGACTTAAAATGAACAGAGGACAAGCACCAGTTTAGCATTCTCAGCACTAAGAACATATGAAAAATTATTCTCAATGGATCAAGTCAAATCTAGTTCATGGCTGGGAATAATTCCACATGGATATTTTATGTATAAATCTATATATAACTCTATATATTGTACACAGGAGACCTGAACTATCAGGCATTTACCATCTTTTAATAAAACAGTAGTGCTAAATGGAAGTGGCTGGTAAACATTAGTCACAAAAAGGTGTCAATATGGCTGAAAAGATTTTAAATTATGGGAAAAAACATGGCTTGTCAAAGTAAGTCATTGAAAACTTGTAATGTATTTTACTTCTAAATCACTCTAGTTTCTGGATTAAAGAAATACAATATTACGGACTGTAAATATATTGCTATAGGCAGAATAGGTTAGGTGACTGGATTCCCTGCAGCTCATTGCATATGAAAGCAGAATATAGGGCTCCAAGGAAATACTCCAACTAGTTGAATGTTAAATGTAGTAAATTCAGATTTACTTTCAGAATATTTTCTTCCAGAACATGAAACTTTGTCAGGGTTCCAAATAAATACACTTTCCAGAAATATCTCTGTTCAGAACTTACTCTGAAAGGTTTTAGTGGTTACTGTGTGTTAATAGAGAATATATCCCTTAAATTCATAATCCTTCAGAGAACAACCTATCTGGCCTTTTTTTCTCAGGATATCCTCTAAATGCAGTATTCCAAACTGTTTCCATCTAAAAAATAACTTCCTATGTTCTGTGAGAAAGCAGAAGTGATGAGATAGGGTTGGAATGATTAACCCATACTCCTGAAAGGACTTTGCACCTATGCTTAGCCGTGGCAAGTTCAAGTTCAAATACAAATATTTTGTTTACAGTTTAGAACATAAGTTGGGATTAATTCTGGTAAATATAAATAATAGCGACATTTTAAACTTCAAGAAACAGACTGTAGAACACAGATTTTCCAGCCCTACAACTATACATGGGGGTGGGGGGTAAAATTAAATTATTTCACTGCCAAGGTCTATTAATGTAAAGAAGCAGCTATAATATGATAGAAGAAGCATCACTCCTCCAAATCGTCCTCTTTCAGGTTGAAAAACTATGTGTACTTATGGGAGAAAATGTAGCCAGCTGGCTCGCTGATGCACATGCAATACAGCAGCATAATGCTGAATCAGAACAGAGCAGTCTGGGGGCCTTTGCAAGTAGCTGTTCTCCACAGCCATTAATAGCTAACCTCTTGATAGCCCATCCATCCTTAACTATCTCCATGGGTCACCAGAGTTCACTGATGAGCTGTGACAAATAAATAGAACACTATCACTAAGAACATTAGATCTACACAAATAGCCTTTAACTTAAATAGAGAAAAAATCCTCTTACTTAATCCAGTTCATCAGCTCCACAGTGTCTGGGTCATAGAATTCTCTCAGCTCTGATAGTTCATCCATTATTCCTGGCCAGAACTATAATGAAAACAAAACAAAGCAACTGAAGACAGAATGATCAAAACCAATTCCTGGATGATGAAACATTATTTCCTCTTAGCTGGTAATTGATCTTGTCCAGCTCATGGATAAGCTGCAAAAGATAAGTGTATCTACCCTTCTTATGAAGGTTTGGTGGCTGTCATTGCAAGTACGAATACACAATTTTAGAGTCTGAGATCTGGTCATCTAACAGTTCCTGCCAGATGACCAGAAGGAACAGAAGTACCTGCTGTGGGGAACCTGAGAAGAACAGCTTTTCTCTGGTGCACTTCTCACTGCAGGTTTCCAGAACTCTATTAATAAATCAGTCTGTTTCTTAAAATTGATGGAAAACTAAAACTTGACACTGAGTATGACTGTTGTGCGTAATATCTACTTTACAAATGAATCATTTCAGTTCCCTGGACTACAGGGTGAACGCCAATGTTTTAAATCTTTTTTTGACAGACCAAGCTTTAAGGAACAAGATAAAGAGGCATCATGTAGCAGTTCAATATGTAAGAGCCAAGCCATTAAATAATGCCTATAATTACAGGAGAAGGAAACACCCCAGCAACTAACATTAAGTTTGGAGAGGCAACTTACAACTATGTAATAATAAACAAAGAAACAAAAAAAATCCAAACCAAACCCTAAATTGCTACAAAACCCATATCAGAAGTTAAAATCATCAAATGTGCTGTGGGTGCCATGAATGGCATTTCTGAACTTTGAAAAATAAAAGTGTGACTGAGTGTCAACATCCAATAGGCTATTGGGGGAAAAAGAGGAGTGGATGGAAAGCATTTCAAAATTTACTGAAGACCAAGAATACATAAATCATATCTGGAGGACTGAAACTGATCTCTGAAAAGCTTAGCCCTACCGCCCTCAAAGATAACAGAACAAAGATTTATTTAAGGGTTTCTTGTTGTTTAAGCTAGTGAATAGTCAAGGGCAAAGAAGGAGCAACTAAGAGATAATGACAATACTAATGGCTGATTGCTTTGCATCAGTCCTTATTACAGAGGATGTGAACCTATTCCAAACCTACTTTCTTTAGATAACAAGGATTGCTAGCTTGCAAAGTGAAATGTCACAGCAAAGTGTGAGAAAACACACCTGATAATCTAAACTCATCCCATTTAGATAACATTCACCCAAGAGATCAGAAGGAATTTGAATGTGATGCTACTGAGCTACTTAGCAGAAACATGCATTCTTTCCCTAAAACTGGATTAGGCAGAAGGTCTAGGGAGCAGGAGAGATAACTGGGCCAATTCACATACTTACTAGTTTTTCTGTTTACTTGATACATTTGTTAAAGTGCTACTAGCTGATAGACTGAGAAATGTCTACAGTAATAGCCATGGCAGTATCACAACCTTACAGTTTGAGGCAGTAGTACTATAACAGACATTTCTGCTTTTCAGGAGAACCCTTCAGAAATGAGTAAATAAATTCAGCAGTTGGGAAATGAGACTGTAAAGTCTCAGAATGAATCAAAAGGCTCACTAACTCTTGAAGCTTTTGAGAAGAGACAAAGGCACAAAGATATCCACTCCCTTGGCGGCTGAACTGCAAAAAATAACTTAAGACAATAAAAAACACTGAGAGGGAAAGTATTTCTTTATTCCCACTTTAAAAAATGACACTTTTAATGTCAATAAAAATTACTTTCTATATTTAGAAGAAACACAAAAATGATGCTTTTGAGGCAGATTGAGCACAACTAACACCTGATCTAAAGCCTATGAAAATCAGTGACTTCAGCTGACTTCAGAATTGAATCTGATTAAGGAACTTCCTATCTGCTTATGAAGAGTGGGATGAAAATTCTTCCTAGTTGATCTTTCACGAGACAATCTATTAGATTGTCATTCTTTTGGTATTACCCATGTCAAAAGAAATAGCATTATTTCTATCATTTTTCAGAGATGATAAAACAGGTACATGACTTCCCTAACCAGCATATTAATGGGAAAAAAAAAACCCAAAACAAACTAAAAACTCCTCTAAAAACCGAGTAACAAAAAAATTTAAGTTGACCATGTCACTGTAACTTTACTAAACAAACTGTTCGCCTTTCCTGAATTTCAGTTTCACTGTCTCAAAGGGGGAAACAGACTTTCAGAGTGAAATCTACTAGCAGCTTTCTTAACTGCTTTACTATTGCCTTTTTAATTTTGATAATGAAATTCACCTTGGGTTTTCTCTGAAGGCGATTATTTAACAGAAGTATTCTCATCTCACACTAGGTATTGCAGAAATGAGTTCTCCACTGAAGTGGCATCTGAATTTTCAACCTTTGTAAATACAGATTAAGAGAATGGTATGCCCATTAAGTTAGTGTTCCAAATCTCACTGCTATGACAGACTGAAAGACTAATTATCTTCCATACGTTATCATTTTAAATATATTTTATGTATGCACATTTAAACACTTGACCACAATAATCTGTTTCTGGCACACGAAGATAACAAAAGTACTTGACAGATTTAACAATTTGGTACTTTAAAATACATGGGATGAGGCACAGCACATAACATATAGTATGTTATTTCTGCTCCTACAATGAATCATTACACAATTTAACAATCTGCATCTTATCTGCAGGGTGAAAACCCAAACAGACAACTTACATTTCCATAAAACTGTGCATTTAAATAACACCTGGTAACTCACGCACACAGTCGGACAAACATTTGTACCTATGAACAACTACTTTAGATCAAATGAGCCCAACTGATCCTTTACATACAATTTCATATACACAAATGTACTTCCACTTCAGGCAGGTTATCCCAATTTTTAAAATTCAGCAAAAAATCTTGCATGTTATTATTTATAAAACAACATCCCTCTTGAGAAATTTCCACAGAAGTAAAAAAAGCCAGAACAGGCAGGCCAGAAATGGTCTTACCTTATATGAAATGTACAGTAATGTAATTATGGGTATGGAGTATTTCATCACTTGCATCTAAGAAATTGCAAAAAAAAAAAAAAGAAAAGTTATTTTGATGATACACTTATTTGGATGGATTTGATTTTTAATGTGTTGATATCTGACACACTTATCATGTAGTGGAATTTACAGTTTTAATTTTAAGACCATGTTCTAATTTCATTTCCAAGTAAAAACCTGAATCACACACCCATCACAAATTACGGATTTGTATCTATATACTATCTTCTACAAAGTGGAAAACACTGTATCATTCAGTATAATGGGCTGTAAAAGTCTTACCAGACTGCTGATGATTTCTTAATATGGTGACTAAGACTTCTGTAGTAAAACTGCGGCTATTTTTCACTGCCACATCTACATTGCCATCTAGTGTATTCAAATGGAATTGTTTAATATATAAATTGTTTAATATCTAAACCACTAGAAAATACATTTCAGTTACTAAATTCATACAAATGTACTTCAGAGATATTCCAGTTTAGGAGAACTACAAACAAAATTCGTATCAGATGTTTTAGAATTCTGAGTCTTGATTTGGTTTAGATATGGAGCAAACCTACATTTCATAAAATGCAGTAAGTATAGTGCTAACCCTCTGTGACGTGTAGAGACGAATGCACTTCAGGACAAGTTTCCATACTTCCGTACTGCACAGGCCAAAAGATGCAAATACACACATGTGGGATGTCCAGAGGTACTTCATTCTGGAAGAAGACAGACAAGTTTTTGCTGATCATCTGGAGCTCTGCTAAGCTGTGTTGATGACTTTCAGGACTCCGAAATAACTGAGAAAAAGATTTTTGCACTTTGCTAAGTGCTTTTGAGAACATCTCTGCTCTCAAACTTCAAAACATTATTTCTAGCAGAATTTTGGGAAATGCCTCAGTCTACAAGCCAAGGAAACACACCAGGGAAAGAAAGAATCACAATCAGTTTGTGGTCAGTGTATTTTAGACTTTTATAAAAATACACTCAATCATCTAAAAAGCCTTCAGTAGAATTAAAAACTCCCTGAAACTATACCTCATTGTGCTTAATGCCAGACATCCAAAAAGAACTGTATGAATCAAGTTGTAAGCAACATCAGGCTTCAATGTTATTGTGCATTCGCCCATTTTTTCCATCAGCTGGACTTGATTTGAACCACTAATTAAACAGAAGATATAAGAAGTGTTATATTAAGTTCTGTAGTGTATTTCTTACAGTTTTCTGCATTTTAAAATGTATTTAATCCTTCTGATGCTAATGAGCAATAGTACCGCTACCAGTTCACATATGGAAGATAAAATCTTCTATCGTATTAGTTTTACAATCAATACCGACAGCACCAATTTGAAGCAGCATCAGGTATTTATTTTCATGTCTAGTTTTCTGGAAATGCAATGCATGTAAACAAGCTGGTTTAGAATGAGATAAAGTTGTTTACAGAAAGGTATGGCCGGTTTATTGCTTGAAGCAGTTACTCCCACAGGCTTCACAGGGCTTTTGATGAAAGTGAAGAACTGTTTTGTCTGGTTGCACTGGTATACCTGGATGCTATTACAGCCATAAATTGGAAGCAAATTTATAGAAAAAAAACTGCTGAAAGGACTGCCTTGAGGTGGCCAGTCTTGTGAATGTATGCAAAGGGCTGAACAAAAACCGAACTGCTCAAAAGTGTGTTTTTTGCTTTTTTCACATGGGGGACAACTGACATAACTGGGCAGTGTTAAAAATCAGGGTAATGTTTCAGATTATATCTAGAATTACAGAAAATGAGAGCTGCAGAGCATTTTGTTTTTTAAAACTGATTTGATGCACTTTTACTTAAGTGGCTGGTTGAATAGTATCAAAATGCCTGACAGATAACTATGACTTCATAACTAACATAACTAACATAGTTTCAGCACAACTTGGATCTTCTCCCTCTCCCTGTCTCTCTTCCCCTTTTATCCTGTTCTCCATAAAATCTAGGATAAATGGCATTAGTTAAGTGATATTCCTTGAAACTCCTTGAATTAATCAAGTTGTCTATCATTCATTCTAGTTTTTGCCCAGGTTGTAAATGCCTCCCCACCAAAATCCAACCAACTCTACACATATTGCAAAACTTCAACAGCAAATAAAAGGAATCTAGGGAAGAATGTTTCCTTGTTCAGCCTCAAAACAGCCTTTACATTTTTAGCTTTAATATTTGTTTTGCATGATATGCCCTACTGTTTCCCTAGTACCTGTAGAAAGTAATACTCTATTCTGTTGTATAAAACTGTGACTTCCTTAGCCTGTTGAAGAGGAAAATGATAAAAATGTGAATTTTTTTAAGAATGTATTTTACCTGAGGTTCCGAAAGGCAACAATTACAGCTGCTACTGTCATAAATAAGAGAACAAATATGTAGATGTAAAAAAGTAATGTATCTGAGAGTCTTGAAAAAGTATTTAATGGTAGCAAACCAAAAGCTTCTTCACATAGATAGAGGTTAGCATCAAAATCTCTAAAACAAAAAAGAATAATCCTTGTCATCATATATTTAATAACTTGATGTCAAAAAGAACCAGTTTCCTTTTTCTCAAGAAATTAGAAAGCCAGAGTTATGCAGATTATTACTAAGGAAAATACATTATATAAACATGCAGTAAAAATCCATGATTTATCAACAAGATTTAAAATGAGAAGAACCTGCAGGCTTCACTTAGTGAGTCATACAAGAAAGCAAAATCGAAGCTGATTCATACCTGGTTGCTCCAAATCCAAATTTTGCTTTCAGAAATTTGAATATATGCTCATCTGACTCAAGACTAAGAATTTTCTGCAAAGGAGGTAAAAAAGAAAGGAAATTGTATTTTAAGTATCAAAAAAATAAAGCTTTACACAATAAACATTTTTTCATCATTTAAATGAAACCATGTGTCCACAAAGGCTTACTGAGATAGGGTGCTTTGCAATCAAGCAAGCATTGAGTTTGTAAGTATGGTCCTATGGTCCAGAGGGCTCATTACTTACTTTTTAGAACATATATTAGGGTTAGCTTCTTATTTACAGATAAAGAATTTCCAGCACAAGTTGTTTTTTGCTGTGCTCTTTATTTCTATGACTTATCTTACTTTTAATTTCCATGTGTACTTTTACTCTGTTGAAACAGGTATCTCAAAGAGACTAAAACTCTAAGGCAAAAGAAGTGTTAGTCACGAGTGTCTGCAGACAGCTCTGTGCACAAGAAGCAACTCAAAAGTATGGCATGGTCTATGAAATCTTTATAACAAGTATTCATTTTTAAGTGCATTCTCTGAAAAGTAAGTTCAATGAAAAATTTTGCAAATGCTTAGAAGTATCAAGATGCAGTATAACCTACAACTGTTATAAAATTACTGGTGAGCTTCAAGTTACAAGTATGTATTCCTTTATTTGGTGTTAGTTTATGAAGTTTTAAGCGTATGTTTAAAAACCTATAAACCAAAAAAGATTAGGAAAACAATCTTTCATTTCCAAAACACAGTCTCTGAAACGCAGTGAAATCTCACTGCAATTTTTATTTAATAATATTACAGTAGATAGTTAACAAATGGCTTTTAACGTAATACATTTCCTAAGTTTCTATATTAAGGAATATTTGCTTACCTTGATGAATTTATTTATTAGGAGAGTCAAGCACAAGACTAATAGTATATGGAGGATAAGTTTCCCAAGCCTATTAAGCAAGGGACCCTTTTTTAGGTTTTTCTAGAAAGAAGAAAATATTAGTATTTCAGTACTATTTGGTATGTATGTGAAACAAAATACTAGCATTTCAGTAAATTCATATGTATTTGGAACTAAAGCAACACAGACGACTTGAAACACATTGTATGCTAGGCCTGATCAGGACCAGATTATATTACATTCATGTAAGCACAAATGTACACAGAGCCAAGTATCCAGAATATTTTGTTGGAGGCAGACCCATAAATCCAAGACAAGTCCTGCTGAGACAGGAGTAAAGTCTGTTTATGCAATTTATTTTGCAGGATACAAACCGCAGCTTGCACTATCACAGAAGTTAATAGCAATCACAGAATTATGGTTTCTGATGTGGCTGGTCTTACTGCAGTAAGTGCAATTGAATTCATTATTTGATCATGCAACATTTCTGTGGCTTTACGCTATAGTAATTCCTCTAATGAGTAATTTAGGATTATAATGTAGATAAACTACTCATTTACAACATTCTTTATTTAGTACTACAAAAATATTTCGGTACCTACCTGGATTGTTCTTGCTATCAAGACAGAAGCATTAAAACTTATAAGCAATGATCCAAGAATCATAGAATTAAAGAACTGTAAGACACAGACTAGCAGCAATCCAGAAATCTGAATGATATAAAGCCATGTAACCTGTAACAATAGTAAGATTTTTATGCCTAAAAAACTTTACAGTCATACCTGATTTTCTTTGAATGTTTTATAATTCATTTCAACATTAATTATTTTTACAAAAAAATGTATCATCTTGCACTGAATCATGACACTTAAAGCCATTACTATATCCTTTCTGTATTTATGTCCTGTACTAGTTAGGTTAATATTTTATACCTAGGAAAGTCTGATTCTATAATAAAGCAGGTAAATGAAACAATTGCAGAATGAGGGAAATACTAATGACTGGGTATCTGGAAGATGTTTTGTACTTTCTTTAGTTAAATAAGTGTTTCTGTAGCAGTCTCTAATGACTTTATGACTAAAGAATTACAGTTCAGTGTAGTTGAGCAATCAAACAGATGATTTCTCTGACTTTTTTTCTAACAGTTTAGTACAGTTCTGTTCAAGCTATGCTAATTCAGCTGAATGCAGACACTAAAAACCAGCTGATTTCCTGACACAGTGCTACTAAAATGTTAATCTTATCTGATGCAAAGATCTTGAGTTCAGTCTTGTATTAGAGCAGTAGTGTAAATCAGTATCTAAAGTCCTAACAAGCTCCAAGAGGTTTAAGTAGCACTTTTTGGAAAATTAATGTGCAATAGGAGTTGTCCGTTTTGGTATAATTCAGGATGAAGCTGGTAATTTGCAAACTTTCAAGGCTGCTGATTAGTCACACTAATTGCTAACTTCAGCTTACATTTGCAAATATAATGAAGAGTTTAGAAACTGTCAAATAAACCACAGATATCTTGATATGCAGCCACCATACTAATTTTCAGTTAAATTACTACAATCTCTAATATTCAAGTCTGTTTCGAATTTAAAATGAAACAAACATGAACAATTCTTCCTCCCGCTGTAACCTTCCTTAAAGTAAAGTTAGAATCTTAGTAAGGTTTGAACCTAATGCGAGCTTCTACAAGTGCTAAAATAATCTTGGTACAATTTCACAGGGACATTAAATTCAAAGACAATGCTTTCATCTTCCCCAGTGTATTTTATTTCTTAAGGTTGACTGCAAATGATCCTTTAACTTTATTACTTTTTGTCCCATGCAGTTCAGCAAAACAGCAGTGAGGATGTTATCTTGTGGTGAATTTCAGCGTATGAAAGGTAACTGCTTCTCTTGAGCAATCTGGTCTTCTTCCTTCTCTTTGTGTCACAGTGCCTAAACCTAACTTTCAAACAGGGATGCATAACACTTGAAGCCAAATTCATACACTGTTATTACTTCAGTTTAGGCAAAGATTTTTTTTTTCCAATGGACACTTCCAGAGGACATGCTCAAGCTGTGGTATTAGATTAACTGTTAGGATAGTTTTTAAAGGTGTCAAATAGTGCAAAACCACAGCTGTGTGTAAACAATTAGCCAAAAAATTAAACAGTAAAAGTGAATTATGTAAAGGCAATGAAATCAGCTGGAAAAAAATATCAGAAATGATGTTGTTTTGATGATTCATTTTCACACTTGCAGTATATACACTGTGAGTAGTTAACAGCACGAAGCAGAGCAGTGTAAAATCTGTATTACTTTAGGCATCCGAGCCATTGGTTAGTAAAATATGTTCAAACCAGTTAGCTTTATGATAGGGGGGTAAAAAAAAACCCCTTATTTCCAAATATAATCTTACCTTTGCTGTGGGAAGCAAGTCAAAGCAGTCTAGTACAAATAATGCCAATGCTTGTATCAGCATCATAAACTGATTAAATTGCCATGTCAGGCTAAAGAGAAATGTTGCTATAAATACAGCCATAAATGTCAATCTCTGGAAAAAGGGAACAAAGTTTAACTTTATAGTTTCCTTAAGAAAACAAAACAGAAACCCCAAACAACCCTGCAACAAAACCAACCAAAAAACCCCACCTTAATTTGTCCATTTTAAAAAATATTTACATGAGTTTTCCAGCTGCAATTAAATGCTTGGAGGATAACAAATATTTTTGAGAGTTACAGATTCCTGTATTTATGCCTGTAATTTACCACTGTAGTAACACTTGCAAAACAGTGGTGAGATCTCAGTTTCAGCCCATAGGTTAACATGCAATACAAGTTTTACTATACTATAAATAGCAGTTATTTTATCAGATTGAGGAGTAATAATTTAAGAACGGTTTGTCAAACAAACTGCATCACCTATTGGCTTTTATTCTTACAGATCAGGACCATGTCTTAAATCAAAGAAAAACTTTAATCCTTGTGCTTTACAACTAATTCCTGCCTGCTTTCTGTTACTCTAACGATTTCATAAAAACACAGGGCTCTTGTACTCTTCAGAGCTTACCTTTTTATTTTTTCAATGGTGAGCATAGAATCATATAATCATGGAATGGTTATAGTTGCAATGAACCTTAAGATAATCTAGTTATAGCCCCTTTGCCCTGGGGACACCTCACAGCAGAGTATGTCGCCCATGGCTCTGTCCAACCTGACCCTGAACGCTGCCAGGGATGGAGCATTTACCACTTCTTTGGGCAACCTGTTCAGTGCCTCACCACTCTAACAGCAAAGACCTTCCTTACACTTGACCTGAACCTCTCCTGCTTAAATTTTAACCCATTTCCCCTTATCCTATTGCTACACTCCCTGATGAAAAGTCCCTCTCTGGCATCCTTGTAGGCCCAATTCAGATACTGGAAGGCTGCTATGAGGTCTTCACACATCTTTTTTTCTCCAGGCTGAACAGCCCCAACTTTCTCAGCCTCTCTTCATATGGGAGGTGCTCCAGCCTCCTTATCATCCTCATAGCCTTCTTTGGACTTGCTCCAACAGCTCCATGTCTCTCTTATGTTGATGACACCAGAACTACACACTGTACTCCAAGTGGGGTCTCACAAGAGCAGAACAGAGGTGCAGGATGATCTCCTTCAACCTGCTGATCACGCTCCTATTGACACAGCCCAGGATATGGTTGACTTTCTGGGCTGCGAGCTCACACTGCAGGCTCATGTTCAATTTCTCTGTATTTCAGATACATTTAAATTAACAGAAGGCATATCTGATTAATGTTTTTAATATTGTAAGTGATTTGTGTGTGTATATTCTCTGCTATAAACACTTATTAAGCATTTTGTCCTGGATTTTCTAGACTGTTTTCTGATACTAATTATACTGTGCCATACATGTTAGAAATACTCACTTCTCGAGCAGGCTGTAAATTAGTTCTGAGTAGGTATGTGATGGCTGCTATCTGAACAGCAAAGAATGGCAGTGCCCAGTTCTCTCTTAAAGGAATGGTGAATTCTACTCTTGTAGTATCTATTCTGTACAAAGCAAAGAGAGTTTCATATTTAAAACAACTAAAACACCAGCTTGGTCATAGAGAGATTGTAATGACAGGTGTCTTTGTGGTATTTCAACTTCTTATGGCTACAAACAGTGTCTCTATGCTCTAGTTCCTTCAACATGCCTGGCTCTGAAATAAATCATTATGAAATTTCTGCAAGTCATCCACTGTTTCTGTATCTAAAATACTGTACTTCAGCTTCACTTATTGCTAAAAAACTTACACAATGGTAAACCTTACTTACAAGGCACAGCTTGGGTAGTTTCAAAATGAACAAAAGCCAAAACAAAATCACTCTCAAAATGCTGAGTTTTCACGTCATAGGTAATTCTAGTTCATTTTTTACTTTGTAAAAAGTAAAAGAATAAACAGGTATCAGTTTCTTCACAGTGACTCCAGTGCATTAGATCTGAATACCATTACACTGGTTAGGAACTTCTGGGCATTTTTTGAATATTCTAGCATAATAAGTATGGAATGGAAGTGAGTAAAAGTTACCCAAACAGCATTCATTTACAAAACCTGAATTGAAAGTTAAAACAAAAAAAATTATTCCCTTTTTTCTTGTGTAGAGAAAAAGTTTGCTAAAAACTAAAATAAGCAACACATCTGAGACATACTAAGAGGGATGAAAAAGATGTCTAAAATGTAGTAACTCAGTAGCTTCGTATGTACTTCATCTGGACAGAAAGTCTTTAACCAAATCAATTCCATTCTATTTGTATAAAGGATAACAAGCTTCCATTATCAGAAAGATGGACAAAACAGATCTGCTCCAAATACTCTGAAAATGGAAAAGATGAGTTCATGAAATAAACATGAACTACTGCACACTGCATGTACTTTTTAATTACTTTCATCTTTGGAGAAGAAACATTTTATCTCTATATACTTATTTATTCTGTAATGGACATGCTTGCAGATAAACACCTTTAGAGCTGCTAATTAACATATCAAAGAGTTTTGATAGAACTGACACTGTACTTTCATTTTCCTCATTAATTTACAGGTAACAGCCTATGTCACCAGCCTTAGCTTCAAGCCAGCAGCTTACTACTAGCATAAAGCCAGTTCTTCAGTTTTTCTATCCAAATTGAGAATTCTCAAAATGATAAAGCACCAGAACAGCTGAATTGCTGACTTTTTTTCTCTGAATCTTAGTGCAAGAGGGGAACAGAAGCTGAAATTATGACAATTTTAGGTTGTTGAAGGAATCCCTGGATATTGGGTGTGGGGCAGTAAGGAAAGATCTGAAGGGCATATACACAGGTGTCTTCGACACCTAGGGGATACTAGACTGCAGATTACAGGACATCATTTTATATCATCTGGACATCCAGGCACATCTGAAAGATGTAATCCAGTTTCAAAGCCCAATTTAAGACAAAGTTTTCTACTCAAACTTCTTGAAACTTTAAAATCCTAGCCTCAATGTCTGATTGTTTTTTAATTATTTTGTAGTATTTAAACTTTTTTTTTTCGTTTTCTGGCTAATCTGGAAGAGGCCTTGCAGTTTCATTGGTTTTGTCGAGTTAATCATGCACTTGGAGGTTTAATGCCTTACTGCCTTACCTTTGAAACGAGGTACAATTTTACAAAGATAGAAGGTGTAACCTCACTTACCTGTTTGTAATATACCAGCAAGCTGCCAACAACCCTGAAAGCCATGTTCCACTAAGAAGCCAGCTTGTTACATACAGAGCAATGACATAAACTGCCTGAAGTCCAAACAAAGTGTAGATATAAAAATAAACAGGTTCTAGGTATTGCTGTAAAACACAAGAATACTGATGTTGACATAAAACACTGATGGGGGCTTATAGTTAATACGAATTAGGTTTTGCTTTTACAAATTAAAAAGGTATCAGGAATATTTCTAATTAGAAAATAACTATAAAAAGGGGAGCTATGATTCACTGCACAATCTTCATAACGCACTTACAATCTAAAGCCATAAATAAACGCCTACCTGAATTGGAAGAATCCTATACAGAATGCTGAGAAACACCTCCTGGTAAACATTCATTCTTTCAAGTATGTTAATTGTCCTCACAGATTCAGTTTTATTGTCATATACTAAACCATGTAAACCTTAATGATAAAAAGAAATTGAAATAGGGATTATAATTTTCCTTCTCCATCTTCATCTGAACAGTGAATAACTTTTTCAAAGGTATTCTAGGATCTGTCATCAAATATGACAAACTTTGAATCAAAGATTCAGATCACATTACCTCTGAATCAACATGACCTTGTGAGGTCTTCGCTTTCCCTGCTTTGAATCTGACTCAGAGTGCTAATGTAAGTACTACATATTTAATAACATATAACATTTCTTTTTACACTTGCATTCCTAGCACAGAATATGTGGTACATACTGGGTACTGAGAACCATTCTTGTCATTACACTGAATACAGGTGATGTTAATACTGACAAATGTGTAGTATATGCAAAAATTGCTAGGGAGCAATAGTTAAGCTTCTAGGAAACATGAGAATGTCACAGAAAATCCCGTCATTGTATAGGATTTCCTTGGAAGCTGCTTATTGTGTCACTTACTGTCTGGGCATACAGCAAAGTGTCCCCTTCCCGCAAATAGCTCCTAATTCTAATTAAACAAGAGAAGAATAAAAATGAAAGTAATATACTGAATATACCAGCAATGCTGAAACCTAACAGCTATGGAAGCTGTCCCTGAAAGTGACTGCCTTCATCAGAATGTGAAGGAGTGACACAGAAACCCCTGTATGATTGTGAAATGTACTATGTCCATAACTTAGTGGCTGCCTGGCCCAGGAACAGAATAAATCTGACTCTAGTACAACTGTTACACTACCTTTCACAGTTATAGTATTCCTTCTTCTCAATTAATTTTTTTGAAAAAATTTAATAGTCAGCTGGCAACATGAAGTAAAACTTACTTTACAGTTTACAATACCTTGCTGGATGGAAGCAGCCTGAATCATCTGTTTGTAATAGGAATAATAAAGTCCACATTCTGTTCTGAATGAAATCTCTCTTTCCACCTCCTGAAAGTAAAAGTTCATATAATTCACTGTTTGTTTTTCACAGTCATATGAACTGCCTTCAACTCCAATTCTTGCTGCACCAGGGAAACTGATCTAAACAGTGGCTTGTTAGTGCACTCTATGTGAATCAGTTCAATAAAGGGTGTGAGGCAAGGGGCTGAGGTGTCAATGCCTCTGGTACCCAGGAAAATGAATATCCCTTTTGTGATTCTGCTTGGAAACATTTCTGATATTTTTACTATTCTTCTATAATATTCAATGTTTAGATAGGCGCACTGGCCAACAGCTGGACTTTAAAGCTGCAGATGTTTGCTCCATGCATTTAACCTTTTCTTCCAAATACAGATGTCCCATAGTGTTCCACGGCTGTGCCACCTTAGGGCTCAACTAATTCAGTGTGCTTTACATGGAACTGCACCATAATAGTATTTCAGCTGGCAGAGTATGCTGTTTCCCACCGGCAAGTGCTGTTTCTGGCAGTTAGCCAGCTATTCATCTCTCACACCTAAATTACAGATTAAAGGAAAAACAATTCTTTACTTGCTTTCAGGTGTAGGTAAAGTTTTTCTTTTTAATTTTAAAATATTCAAATTATTTAAACTAGGTACACTTCAAGCTGTGTCTCTTTCTTGGCTAATATTGCAGCAGATGGAGCCCAGTGAGATATGAAAGCTGCCTCAGAGAAAAGTGGTCTCAGAGCAGGATCTTTGATTTGGAATTCACTTCCTTTTGTTAAGGACTCATTAGTTGTGAAGACTTAATGAAATTTAACAAATTCAGAGTCTTGAGCAACCATATTTAAACAAAATACAACTGCATGAACAACCAACATGAAGAGAATAGGCATCATATACAAAATTGTTTTATTGTTAGTGATCTTTTTAGTAGTTGATACAGAAACATTTCAGCAAATATTTCTCATAAGCAGTGAATTAGAAGAGGTTTACATTGAGACTTAAAAATCAAATGAGATTCCTGTATGTGGTGTATGCCCTGGTTTTGGCTGGGATAGAGTTAATTTTCTTCCCAGTGCTCCCACAGTTCTGTGTTTTGGCTTTAATCTGAGAATGCTGATGATGTTTTAGGTGTTGCTAAGTAGTGCTTAAGTTAAATCAAGGACTTTTCAGCCTCTCATGCCCTGTCACTGAAGAGGGCAAAAGAAACCAGAAGGGAGCACAGCCAGGACAGCTGATCTGAAGTAGACAAAGGGATATTCTGTATCACAGAAGGTCATGTTCAGTATAGAGTTGGGCCTGGTGAAGTGGAAAGGGACAAGGCTGCTGGTGGATGGGCTGGGTGCTTGTCAGCAGGTGGTAAGCAATTGTATTATGCACCACTTGCCTATCTTGGGTTTCACTCCTCTCTCTCCCTTTCCTTTACATTATTATTATTATCATAACCATAACTTTTTTACTTTATTTAAATTATGAAACTGTTACCTCAACCCACAGGTTTTACTTTCTCCCAGTTCTTCTCCCATCCCATCTGGGGCAGAAGGGGTGCAAGCAAGCAGCTGCACAGCACTTAGTCGATGGCCGGGTTTAAACCATGCATGCATGCAAGTCATTAAATTTAAGTGAGATGTCTAAAAATAATCTTACTAATTCAGCTTTCTTTACAAAAGTACATTACTGAAATAACAGAATGTTACTGTTTTCTGTGATTTTTATGAATGTCATTCTGGTTAATGCAACCTTGCACAGAATCTCCACTTTCATCTTTCTTATACAGCCCTGTCTCTTTTGCAGGAACAGGATTAATATTATTTCAAAGCTAACATAAAGGTAGATAAAAGAGCACGCTCCTTCCCCCTCTACTGCTCACTACAGAATCTTATCTCAAGTTATGTGCTTTACTGAAGTAAACTGTTGACAAACTAAAACAGTATTAGCTCTGGTCTGAGAAAAATCAACAGATAAAAACTCATCTGATTCAATGAAGTTCACAAGTTCACTCCAGCTGCTCTGTGACATACAAATCATTGTATTACCAGCAGAAGAAACAGACATTGGCACTAAATACTAAAAGCCACACACTTAACAAAGTGAGAAAGCTGGAGTTTCAAATTCATCACTACTGAAAAGTTTTCTAATACCAAAAAGTAGCTGATACCAAGTGCTCATTAAAAAAAAGAAAAAAGAAAAAAGGAAAAGAAGGAATGTTAACATTTGGAATTTATTAAGGGGGAAAAAGTAGTCACAGAGGGGGATCTAATTAGCAAAAATGCATTCAAACATGATTAATTTGTAATCCTGGCACCAGCTGTATTCAACCAAATGCTATAGTTTATGAGACAAACACTGGTGAGTTTTACATCTGTTTCATGCTAAGATAACATCTGTTTTATACACTTACAATACTTTTCCAGTTCTACTGCAATTTATACTTTTGCTAGTATTCCACATCAATAAAAACATATGGATTTATGGGTAAGCATTGTTAAGAGCACAGCTTATCTTTCTGTATATCAATTAGTGAGTCTTTAACAAAGAAGTTATCAGTCTTTCAAGTTAAAGAAAACCCAAAACTATCCTCCAGGATGCATATAGTTGCACACAATTTCAATTTATGTAACTGTATCCTAATATAATCGGTTGATATGCTGGAGGGAAGGAATGCCATCCAGAGGGACCCTGACACACTTGCGAGGTGGGCTGATGCCAACCTTACGAAGATTAATCATGTCAAGTGCAAGGTCCCACACATGGGTCAGAGCAATCCCAGGCACAGCTACAGGTTGGGCAGAGAAGATACTCAGATCAGCCCTGTGGAGAAGGACCTGGGGATGCTGGTTGATAAGAAACAACATCAGCCAGCTTCAGTGTGTGCTCGCAGCCCAGAAAGCCAACCGTATTCTGGGCTGCATCAAAAGGAGCGTGACCAGCAGGTCAAGGGAGGTGATCCTGCCCCTCTGCTCTGCTCTCGTGAGACCTCACTTGGAGTATTGTCTTGGAGTTCTGGTGTCCTCAACATAAGAAAGAAATGGAACTGTTGGAACAAGTCCAGAGGAGGGTCACGAGGATGATCAGGGGACTGGAGCACCTCCCACGTGAAGACAGGCTGAGGAATTTGGGGCTGTTCAGCCTGGAGAAGAGAAGGCTGTACAGAGACGTCATAGCCGCCTTCCAGTATCTGAAGGGGGCCTGTAAGAATGCTGAGGAGGGACTCTTCATCTAGCAACTGTAGTGATAGGAGAAGGGATAACGGGTTAAAACTAAAACAGGGGAAGTTTACATTGGATATAAAGAAAAAGTTCTTTACTGTGAGGGTGGTGAGGCACTGGAATGAGCTGCCCAGGGAAGTTGTGAATGCTCCATGGCTGGCAGCTTTCTAGGTTGGGTTGGGGAGAGCCCTGGGTGACATGGTTTAGTGTCAGTTGTCCCTGCCCATGGCAGGGGGGTTAGAACTAGATGATCTTAAGGTCCTTTCCAACCGTAACTATGATTCTACGATTAAAATCAAAGTCCAATGGACTTCCTCTCAAATGCAAAATTCTAAAAAACCCTTAGGTTTCCTCAAGCTCTTTAACCAAATCATTCAGAATACTAAGCAAGTAGCCAAGGTCTGAGTTGAGGTTTTTTATAAAGAGTGGAAGTAAAGCTCCAAGTACTTTTTTTTGACACAGCTGAAACACAATTTGTGTGACTGAAAATACTTTTAGTTGTAGAGTTTAAGGTCAAAGATTTGGAAGTAGCCTCAACCACGTAAGTGGAAATGTATATTATACATATATGTACAGCTGCTACCAGTGTTCCCAGTTGAAAATCATGCCTTCAGCAAACAGAGTTAATCCTTATACATTGTCTCTTGGCTGGTTAACCTCATGCCCATCTGTTAGAATGGCATGGCTCCTACTCAAATCAGATTTTTGATCCAGGGCAAAGTACCTATAACAACACAATGGGTACTTCTTTTTGAAAAAGTACTGGACTACCCTGCTTATCTTTGTGGCTTATGCATTCACTTTCCAGGGTACTAATTAGAAGGCTATCCACTTCCCCACCTTTTTCATCTTTCTTTCATATTCAAAGTGTATAAAGGGAAAATAGTAGCACTTCAGAGAAAGAATCCCAAGATTCTTATCCTACATGTAGGAAAGATTTAAAATTTGATAGTTTTATTCCTGACTTCTTGCAAGCAGTAGTTTTATTAAAGTAAAATTCAATACTCATAGTCTAAATGGTTACTCAGAAGGGATGAAGATTCAATGAAAACTAGAAGTTTACCTATTTGTATTACAGTATTCATTTGCTATGTGGCCTTGGCTCATTTGAAGTTTCTTTAGAATTTGCATCTGAACGAGCAATGCAACAGCTGAGAGGTGATGCTATTCTCCCCTGCCCTCATTTTCTTATTTTCATAGCAGAACCTGTTCCCGAAAGATACTACATTTGAGCAGCAGGCACTAAACTGCCATTGAAAAATCACTGAAAAAAGACTAGCCATTTTATGTGCTGTGCCAGAAAGTTTTCAGAAAACTGAGAAAATATTTTTGGATATGAAATCTGTTTTGGCTTTTACCATCATAAACAGAAATCTTTGTTGCTTTAATGTATTTGAGAGTAGATTCAAACTTTTTCTTTCAAATCATTTGGTCAAGAAAAGTGATTGTAACCTTCTGTGATCTCCACTAGAAATATACACAAACGCAGCTTCTGACTATGTGACATGGTATTCTGAATTCTTTTTTTTTTTTTTTTTTTTTAATAATTGTTTTAGGAAGTTTTGGAATAAAAAAGGGAATACCAATCATGTAGCTCTTTCATAGCATGAAACACCCTTCAAGGTCTGCATTTTCAGTTTTTATGGTAAGAAAATGATTTTGTATCTTTCTCCAATGACCATGGCAAATTTACAATAGCAGGCATATTTATTAGCAAGTAAGAACAAGATTCACATATACTGCAGCAGCTGAAATGAATACCCTGTTGAAGGCCATATTCAAAAAATGAAATAAAACAGTAGAACAACCACAGAACAGGTTTTCTAGCTAGGTAAACCATTACTGGAAGATGCCCAAAACTGAACTGGCTTTCCATAAACTGCAACTGAAATTATAGAAAGGCAACCACTACTTTTGGACATGAGAGTTGTGACTCAAATTGCTTAGAAGTTAAGAATCATGACTTTGCATAATGAACTCTCTTTACTTTCAATTTTTAGGGTTGAATACAATTGGCAAACTGCACAATTTTGTAACTATGCAATCATGATGTTCCTGTACCAGTGGGGTCTTCAGACCAAAAACTCCACCGTTTGTACATAAATGGTATCTATTATGCTCATACACTGCCAGAAGTCCATGCATTTGTACTTCAAATTATACAAAACCTGTGATATTAATCAATATTGGGTTTTAGAAGGAAAAGATATACCTAAGGTTCACCTTCAACATATATACCATCTATCTATATATTCAAATAAAGATGACAGTGGGTACAAAAGAGTATTATAATACACAACAGCGGTTGTTACAGTAAATGCCAACAATTTTTATTACAGGAATACAAATGTTTCTGGGACAGAAAAGGTGCATAGTAGGAAAGATGCATTTCAAGTATTCCAGTTAAATACGTGTACTCTTTGAATTACATCATACACAGACCTAACAGCGATTTTTAGGCATCTAAAAAGGAAAATGACTCACCCACCTGCTCTTCTCTCGTTAAATTTGGATATGAGTACAGCTGCATTACTTTTCCATGCAATGATTCTAGAAAAAAACTAGTCAGTCCTGGATCTTTGGAATGGCTGGGTATACACTGGTGAATGTCTGAAATATGCTTCAAGGTTTGCACATTCAGGATAACACTATATAACATTAGTATTGAAGAGTAAGAAAAAACTGTGCAGTATCACAGTATAAATACAATTAGAGGGCTCTGCACTAGGATTTTGTATGTTGTTTGAGTTTTGACATTGGACTGATCTATATAAGACAATCACATAGCAACATATAGTACACTGTTGAAATTCTGTTCTAGATAATGATAAATGATTGGAAGAACCGTAGCTACAACTCAGGCAGGTGCTGTGTAGCAATACTTTTTGAGAAAAATTAGGGAAAGATATTTGTAGAAATGATCAAGTATTTAAAAAGTGGTGGGAAGCACAGCTTTTTTTTTTTTTTAATGAAATATTCTATAGTTTTGATCACGTTCCAAGAAAAATACTTAAATAAATGAAATTTTAACTAAGACTCATTAATGCCCACGAAAGCACTGATGAAAATATGAAAATTACCGTTACCTTAATATTGGAAAACCACAGGTCATTTTCATGCAGTGTAGCAACGTAAACAGAAGTGAGAAGTCCAAGAAAGATGGCGACAATTCCACCAACAGTTACAGAGAGTATGTTCCACAGCTTTCCACCTGTATGGTCTTAGAAGAAAAAAATTTCTTTCTTTAATGGTGAAACACATAATTCAATTTAAAGGAATTCTGGAAACTCATCTATAGATGCTCTAGTACAGTTTCATTCTATAGGTAACAGGACACTTGGTTTTAAGAGGTCTTTATGGAGATGCGTTTTTTAGTAGCAAACTCAGAGTATTTTATTTGCCTGCTAGGTGAAATGAAGTGTGCCTTAACAGGTAAAACGTAGTTGTAGTTTAAGAGCACCACAATCCTACAAAAATCCAGACCAATATCACATCTATTTTTACATCTAAGTTGAAAGTACCCTCCAGGGCAACTTTTTCATTAAAGCAATACAAGATGACTGCTAGATCACAAAGTAAGAAATTAAAATCTTCTTTAGACATCTTTAGTGGCTGCCTGGTTTTGAGGGATTGCTTGTTTTTTGTAAAAACCCAAACCAAACTAAACAATCCAACACTGAAGGTTCAGAAGTCTCACTAAAAGACTGAACAGCAGCCAAAGCAACCTCTGATAATGGTGTCACACTTTGAATCACAGATGACCTTCTGTAGACATCAGAATAAGATTATAGATAGAACAACGGGAAATTTATTGTACACTTATTTTCCTGGGGCTTTTTAGGCTTTTTTTTTCTTTTTTTTTTTTTAATGTTGATACAAGACTTAATATGGATGCTGGTGATCTGGAATTCTACCTGTGAAATGGCTTTTTTGTATTGTGTGTGACATCTACATAATGGGTACCAAACATGCAGCTCAAGGGAACTGAGGGGTGGCCTGAATAACTATGATCACTTTCCTGCTTTGTTCACAGCCTAAGTGTACTTGAAAGGCAAGGGACATTGTTTCCCCACATTTACCCAAACTGCATATACAGAAACATTTGCAATTTTTATAAAATATCCCTTAAAATAATTACAAAACAAAGACAAGAAACTCTGCCAACTCTATAAAGCTGCAATTCCACACAAAAAATGCTTAGTATATTGTTACTTAAACAGATCCTTAAGACATTTAATGCTTCATTTAAATTTACCTATCTAGTCTGTCCTGTAGTCAAAAATCAAGCGTTTGCAGCTAAATTCAGATTTAATGTGCAACCTGCTTATACTTAAGCAGTGCTTGTCTGGTCTTCAAATCCTTTTATGTTACCAATGATATAAACTTGGATTCGTTTAAGAACCTATGATAGCTATATGAAGTTTGAGTGTCCCACTGATACTAAATTGACAA
This sequence comes from Psilopsiagon aurifrons, assembly GCA_025447955.1. NCBI lineage: Eukaryota > Metazoa > Chordata > Aves > Psittaciformes > Psittacidae > Psilopsiagon > Psilopsiagon aurifrons. The sequence goes on along the minus strand of JAOEHY010016763.1, from coordinate 23,676 downwards.
AAAAAAAATTCTCACCAATTTAAATTAGGATTTTAAAACAGTGATGAGATTGACATGCAGTAATTCACATGCCCTCTCTCTCATGCAATTAACTTTGTTGATATTCAAGTGTATGTAAATGTATTTGGTACGGATCTAGTTCTATCCTGGGCTTATGATAAATACCAAAAGCTAAACACTAATAAAAAGCCAGAATGTTACAATCCTTTTCATTACCCACCAGACAGAATTTTTCCATCAGGCTTTACGCTCTTCTCCTCTGAAGGCTGTTCTTCAGCTCCTTCTGTGCCTTTTCCAACCCTTCTCTGTCTTACAGTTGTCATCATATCAGCCATTTTATTATTCTTCAGTCTGACCCCTAAATGGACATACACAAGCAATGCATCTTCCTACCCAAACACTCAATACTGTATGAAAGATCCGAAAACAGAAACATGTTTTACGGCCATCAGAGACTTTGACTTACAAAACTATACTGCAGTTGAAGTGGATCTTACAAAAATGCAATATTTTTTAAAATCTGTTCAACTCAGAGTGCAAGCGAAACTACAGAAAACATCATCTTAAATATGTAGAAACTTAAGTTTACCATTTTACATACTCTAGAGCAGGTTTTCAGAATGGTCCCTTATTTTGACTGCCCTCCCTTTTAGCCCTTGACTCAAAATACACACCAGGCACTATTTCTTTGAAAAAGTGTAAGCCCTTCAAATTAAAATTAGTCCTTTTAGGGTATTTAGGTTGGGGGCCTAAAAGAGAAGGCCAGTTGTTTAAATCTTGACTTTCTGGAAATACCAAGGAAGGGAGCCATAAAATGCAAAAATGATACCAGGGAAGATGTGTCATAAGAAACTGGAGAGATGGCATTAAAAAACAAAACCAAAAACCTTTACAGTCTACACTATTAAAGCACCATAAAAATTGAACACATTACAAAAACGATGAACAGCAGAGCAGCTAGTCATTCCCATCAATTCCCAGCTGCTCTCTGCTTGGTGAACATGGTCCAAACATAAAACTGCTTCAACCTGCCACTCTACGTTTGAAAATCAATGGCGTCCCATCCTGAATGCCATTCCCAGAGCAGAAACAATTTTATCAGTGTTACCACTGGTGTAAACTGACTGGTAACACTAATGTTCCCAGAGATACACCTCAGCTGCACAAATTCGTTGTTTAAAGCTTTTACAAGTCATTAGCTTCATCTCTTTCTGCATGCCTGGGAAAACACATGGCAGGAACTATGTGAGCATGTATCCAAGATGATTTTAAGTACCTGTTTTGCAGAAAACCTGACCATTAATACAGGCAAGATGGTTACCATAACCAGACTCTCTTTCCAGCGCCAGTCCCAGGAACCTTGTCTAAGCGCCTTCTACCGAAGAGAAGGGGTTTCCCCGGCACACGCGGGGGAAGCCTCCGCAGGGCGCCGGGAGGGGAACATCCGCCTCGTCCCCACAGCCGCCAGAGGTAACGCGAGGCCGGGGCGGCGGGGCAGGGTCTGCGGCTGCAGGCCGGCGCGGGGGCACGCTGGGGAGCACTAGCGATCCCGCAGGTGTCGCCGAGCAGCGCGGCACAGGCGAGAGGGCGGGCGAGCCGCCGGGGAGGGAAGCGGCCCCAGACACTGGGCAAGGGCGGGAGAGGAGTCGCGGGAGGGCCGGGCCTGCGGCCGCGGCTCCCCCGGCTGGGCGCGGTAAGCTTCCGAGGGCACCGCCTCTTCCCCGCCGCTGGCACGACTTGCTGTGGCCCGCGCGGCCCTGTGCAGTGCGGCCTGTTTGGCGGTAGGTCCTCTGCCTGCCCTCCCGCCCTCATCCTCCCGACCCCTCCGCCTCCCTCCTGTCGGGGCCGATACCTGCCGACGTTCCGAGGGCCGCGGCTTGGCTGCGGCGGGCCGCCGGCTTCTTCTACCGGCGCTGCTTGCGCGGGACCGCCCGGGCCCCGCCGCGATGGAGGAAAAGGGGCGGGGGTGGGGGCGGACACGGCTCCTTTTGTTTGCCGCTGTCAGGCGGTGCAGAGCGGACACAGCAGCAGCGGCAGCTCGATACTCGGCGACGAGCAAGGCCGCGCCGCGCCGCTGGGCGGGCGGCAACCGCCGGACGGGGGAGGCCCGAGCAGGGAGGAGCAGCGGGCGGTGGGCAGTGGGCGGGCTGAGGGCCGGGGACGGACCGCGACGGAGGGGCCCGTCTGCGGTCTGCGGCAGGCTGGGTGTCTCTGCTTGTCTGGTGTTCGGGCTTTGCGAGAGAAGTACCAGAGAAGGCTATCTGAGGAAGTAGGAAGGGACGACGTCGGCCCTGTCCCAGGCTCATCCCTCCCCACCCCGAGAGGGTTTTGGGTAGTCTCAATTGCAACAGGTGTCGGGCCACGGAGCAAGGATGGTCCTCCTGCGCGGTGTCCCCGAGGCGGCCTCGCCGCGGGTCGGGCTGTCCGCTGGCCTTCTTCGGGCGCGGACGGCTCTTCTCTGTAATACTTTGTGTTTTTACCAAATACCTGTCGTGCCAGATCTGTGTGAACTGATGTTTAAATTGAAATTCGAATTACTAGAATTATAAATAAGCAAATAATAAGCTGATTCTCTCCTGTGTGGGCCGTGAAGCGCTGGCACAGGTTACCCAGAGCAGTTGTGGCTGCCCAGTCGCTGGCAGTGTTCAAGACCAGGCTAGACGGGCCTTGAGAAACCTGGTCCAGTGGAAGGTGTCCCTGTCATGGCAAGGGGTTGGAACTGGATGACCTTTAAGGTCCCTTAAAACCCAAACCATTTATGATTCTATGATGATGATGATTTTGTATTCAGTTCATTATAAGCTCCAGTGTATTTCTTTATTAATTGCAGCATAAACATGCAAGGGGGGAAGTGACTGTTACCTCTGTAGCAGAAAGGTGACAGCGGCACAACTTTCTTTCTGGTACAACCTACCCTTACAGTGAGTTTTATTTGCAGTGTCTTTAAAGATCGTCGTAGACAGAAAAGTTCCCCATAAGGCCTTTATCAGCACACCAGCTTCCTGATCCTATCCCACAAAGCAGATTTCCAGACAAATTCTGTAGAACAGGTGGGAATCAATTTCACTTCTTCAGGGCAATATTAGTTTATTTTCCATCACCATTACAGTCCAGCAATACTTCCACAACCATGGTTCATTGGCAGAGTTGTATTTTGAACACAGAGGCATATAATCCATAGAAAACATGCTCACAGATGCCAAGTAACTAGTTACCATTCTAGTAATTAAGAGCTTTGAAACCAGGAAATTTTTCAGTATCTGTCTCGGTACATGTTGTATGTTACAGAAGTGTATTTTGGAACAAAAAATGATTTTCTCATACTTTCTCTGCTAAACACTCCTAATAGTGAAAAATCTGTACTGTAAATCAATTTACTTCTGTTATTTTTTTGAGCAGTAAAACAGGTGATACATCTTTGGGGAATGCTTAAACTTAATATGAAAAGTGGAGAATTACAGGTTTACAATGGGCGTTAGTTGTATCTTGTTTTTTATCACTAATGGGATCACTACCACATCATGAAGGTACATTAAAGTGAACACATTGTATACAAATCATACAAGTGATTTTACACTGTAAATAAGAAAACTTGAATGTGTATACTTTTTTGTGTAAAGGAGGTCAGATAATGGGCTTAAATTTCTGAGATGGCTTAAACCATGACAGATGGGGAATACTGTGGAAGATGTTTCCTAGAATGGAAATTCTGCTTATCCACTACCTGTAAAGAGGCCAATTCATGGTAGAATCTACACAGAACATAATAATTCTAGAGCTTTAGAAATACAGTAATTATGCATGGTCAGTGAATTTTGGACCACCAACGTTTGTTCTCTATAGAACAAAAACTTGGATAGATGTTACTCTGAACTAAGTGACAGGCTGTGTTGTGCAGCTGCCAACAGTTAGTAGTACTGAGAAGAGGGGTAGTTAGTAATTTAAATTCTGTGTTTTTTGACACAGTATTTTTGACACTGTAGTTCTTGACACTGCATATTTGTAATATATTTGTATGTGATAAAATGCTAGGGTCAGCTGTTTTCCCTTTTGTAGAAATGATTGTACGGGACCAGCAATACAAATTCTTCTGTCATTCCTGAACTACTAATGCAAGCTAAGCTGTAAAACAGTGTTACTTAAACAGAGAAAAGTTTGTATAGTAGAAAAGCATTAGACTGCCTCACATAGTGGTTAATGTATTGAAGAATAAGTCTTAAGTTATATTAGAATAACTATAGCCACAGTTTGGAAAGACCCACACCTTCACTTACATTAAAAGGGCTGCCTAAAGCTTTCATTCCATTGAAACTGGGGAAGAAATTCCTTCTAGCTTCATAATGAAGAATTTTGAAAGTGCAGTTGTGTCCTTCAGCCTTGTCCCATCATAACTGTGTGCAGCGCTTACAAGTATTTTGACTTAGTAGCATATTTCATCACTACAGTTACTTTTCTAAAACTTGTGTTAACAGTATTAAAACTGTGACAATGAGCAAGAAATGGCAGTCAAGTATTTAACATCTTGATTTAAATAGATCCCCATGTCTCTAAACACTGGTTCAGTGTTTGAATTTTCCATATTCATATTTCACACAGGTGAAATAAAAGTGACTAAAGTGTTTAACAAAAGAAGTTTATTACCAAAATACAATATTAAAGTCAATACATGACAAACTCCTGTAAAGCAAAATAAATTATTCTAACATTGTACAGTATTTCAGAAGGTAGTTAAAGTAGTACTACAGACTTTGCTTCATAGTTCCAAACAGTTGTCTATCAGGAACACAATCCTAGAGAGAGCTTAAGGCATGCAGCTTAATGTGCTGGATAATCTCATAAAATGAAAAGTCATTATATTTAATAAGATACAGTATGAGAATTAACTGCAGTCTTTACATGTCAGTTTTCTAATTTTTTTATACTTTGGCTATAAAAGCAGTGCCATAGTGTTACATTACCTTTTCTTAAAAAAATACATGTACCCATGTCCATGAATATCAAATGCAAATGTAAATTTCTATTAAATATATCTTAGCAAATGTTACTTTGAGCACCAACTGTACATTTTTTTAAAAATGATTAAATAAGTGCTTCTGGAAGAGGAAAATACCGTAACTCTGACTGAACCCCACTATTTTTCCAGGCCAGGCATCAATCAGAAAGATGAAATACGCACCTATTTATCAGCACAGAGTAGAATGAAGTAAGTTTTCTCTTTAGCAGAAGTAGAGGCATTTAAAGCTGCAAGTTACAGTTTATAACACAGAATAAAATCTAATTGAAACAAATGGCAAGTGAATAGCTGATCATCTGAGTACTGTGACAGAAGATCCAAAAATATATTGCAAGCTTAAAGAAAGGCGAAGACTGCAGTGTTGGTGATTGAAATGTGCCTAAAACCCATTACAGAACATGGAACTAAGCCAACCATACGCTTCCCAAAGCAGATAACCTGAGGAATAATAAAGGAAAAAAAATTTGCTTTCAGAAAAGCTAAGTCTATAATTAATTCTCATGCAGAACTTCAGGTAAAGTCCACGGGAATCATGAGTGGGTAGCTAATGGCAAGCAGCATGAAGACAGTTTTTAAAAAAATAAATCTCTGTACATGTGGAAAGGAATTATTTGTTGGCATTTGTTACGGGTTTTGTAATGGTTTTTAGCATCAACTAACTTTCTACCATTATAGGAACACATAGTCAAAAAGTAAACAGCAACAGGATGGCAAAGAGCAACTGTGAATAGATGCATCCTGCTCTGCAATCCCCCTACAATGACTCCTGGCACATTATACTTAACTGCTGCAAGCGTGGGTTGCATATACACCAGAAAATCGCTGATTTTGATTCAAGGGTACTGTTTTGAACTGTTTGTACTCTCTTGTTTCACTTCCACCTCCTTCTTAGTTTAAAAAGTTTTCCACCTTTTTATCTTTCATTAGCTGAGCAACTTTACTTATGCACTTAAAATATCTCAAATGTCTGACACAAAAATGCTCTGACATTATATCCTGACCAGTTTTTAAAGCAAAATTTGTACTTTCTGCTACCCAATTCATTAAGGAAACAATAACAGAACAAGTCAAATTGAGGAAATCACTTCAAATCAAAAATGATCAAATGTGCTTGGACTCTTGGTGCCTTTGTGCTGCTTCATAAAGTTGTGACAAGAATTGTTTTCTGGTGCCACTTCTAGTCAGCAATAGCACAATAGACTGTACACTACATATGCCACCTCATATTTAAGGTTGTAGCTTATTTCTGCTAGCAGAAAATTATAGATAAAGTAACCACGAAATACTGTTCTTCTAAGATTAAGTAATTTTCTAAGTAATGAGCTACTAAAAATCAGGTAACTATATCCCCATGTCACAAACTAGGCATGCTGCTGTGCATCTGCCCATCATTAAAAGCAGAAATACATGCCTGAACTAGAAAGTTTAAATCTGGCTCCTAAAGGGCCTCTTTGGAAATGCTACTACTTCGCTTTATCAAAGCATGTATTTCAAACAATTTAACTAGTCAACTTTTTAAATAACCTCAACAAAGTTGCCAGGCAATTAGCCAGTATAAAAATATTCCCCACTGATAGAGAGATGAACGTCTTCTACTTCAAACTGCTGTACTGTAAAAAAAAAAACAAACAAAAGGCACTGTCATTTTAGAAGCTTTCTTTTTTTTCTCAGCAATATAATCCCTACTTCCCTTCATGAATCCATATTATATGCACTAGTAAAATTTATTCTACAAGTGACTAGATACAGGTTTTGCTTAAAATATTGTTTGCTTTTTTTAATATTATTTTCTACAGAAGGATTACTCTATCTTTGAGCAAATTATTTCTACAGTTACAGCTCTGCCAGACAAATGGGCAATTTAGACAGCCAGTGGGATTTCAAAGAACTCTAAAAGCATGTAAGCTCTGCTTAAAAACGCACTTCGTGCTCACCTACATCTTTAGTAATCTACATAGGTTTAATCTACATCTCCTTGCGGCAATTACAGTTACTATCTTGCACATTGCTCATACAGACTGCAAAGTAATCACCACAAATTAAAAATGACATATGATGAGCTTTTTTTTTTTTTATATATATATATGCTGAATGTGTCAAGAAAACCATTAAGAAACAGCAGGTCATTATTATAAAGGATCTTTTACATACTTATCAATTCAAAAGATAGGAGTTTTGTTTAGTTAGGAGCCAATCAAATAGTTATTAGCAAAATGCTTCCAGGCTCCTCAGCTCCTGCTGCTCTAAATCAACAGAAAGGATAGCAGTCTTTTTTGAAGGATGCCTTGGAGTTTGTAAGGCCTTAAAAATAGATGGGGAGAAATGAAACATGTATGTGTGCATGCAAGCATGTACACGTTCCTCTCCCCACCGCCCAGAATCCAGGCAGTGGGGGTTTGTGAGATCATACTGTAAAATTTTTATCTGGTCTGTTGCTTGTTTTTTAAAAAAAAATAACAACCAAACAAACAAAACGACCCTAAAAACCCTCAAAATCTAAAAAAAAAAAAAAAAAAAAAAAAAAAGTAAAAACATTGCTTGATGAAATACTTGGAATTACTTACTATTACCTGACAGTAAGAGAAAAACCCATCAAGAATCTTATGTTCTTGGCACCATGTATGGAAACAGCAGGCTAAAATGAATTATTCTATTCCCCATTCCCTAAACTTATCTCTCAACTGACTCATCAATCCCCAGTTAAAATATTGTACTCCTACTGAAACAAGGACTCAGGATGGGAAATCAAGTTTCATTTACAATTCTTCTCTTTAGCAAGTTTCTTAAGCAAAGAAAGAAAACATTCAATCTAGGAAACCCTCTCTTTAACTTACTGCTTCTTCTAGTCTGTGCTCTGGGATGTGCTGTGGTCCTTATTTAGAATTATATTTATGATTTCACCTTCATGTTCTTTCATATGATCCAGCAGATTTTCTTTGTTGGTAGACTCAAAACCACAAATGCAGCAGCAGAAGAGAAGAACACAGTATTCTGTGCCAAGGTGGGGTAGAGTGGAGCTCTTTTCTAAACTGCACGAGGTATTCATCAAGTTAGGCTTTTCGTTTTCATCAGAACCTGAAATTTCATTTGTAGTCTGGTTAACAGACTCTGTGAAAGACACCAAGTTGTCTGAACTTCCTAGTATAGATATTGTATTCTCATCTGTGCCTTCTAATAATGTCTTGTCAGGAAGCTGTCCTTGAAACCTGAAATAACAAAATCGAAACAAATATCAAACATACAGTTGTTGACAGGAACTTTATTTTGGTTCAGAGTTGGGTCATGTGAAAACTCTAGATGATAGGGCTTGAAAGTAAATCAGACGTACCTGCTACTTTGTGAAATTGCATCATTAATAGCCTTGTTCACTTGTTCGTAGTTATAATTTTGGTCACTTGCATGTTTCCACATGTGGGACTTCAGGGATGGAGGATGGCTACACACATATCCACAGAGAGAACATCTGAGGAAAAAAAAAAAATGGAGAAGGAGAATGAGAAACATTTAGAAGTTAAATTTTATTAGCTTATCAATGGATTAGTTCTTCCAAAAGGATGAGAAAAAAATCATCTTCTTGGTCACCCTTTCAGTTTCTTTATTAGATTGCGTTAGTTTGCAGTTTCATGCTGAAATTTAAGACTGATTTTAGGGTCTGAGAATTTTTAAGTTTGGTCTTTCTTAACTTCTTAAGCAGCTGAACAAAAATCTTATCTGGCCTGTTAAAACTTTAAATACTGCAAAAATGCAATAGTTCTGGTAACTGCAGAAACAGAGCATACATTGGTGTGGTAACTGGCAGGCAGGTCGTGAGCTCTCTTTGCTGTTGCTCTGAACCAAGCAGCTGTGTAATTAGAACTGGTAATTTAAACTGAAGTAATGAAGTCTTTCCTGAGGTATCATATATTAGTTTATTTAAGGATCACAGACTTGTTGAAGTTGGAAGGGGACCTTTTGAGATTCTGAGGACAGCATCCAGTCAGATTTTGAATATATTCACAGGTTGAGGTTCAGACAGGTGTCAATTTTGTCTATAGAGTTTTTCATCAGCTCAGGTACCACAAGACTATAAAACACTGCCTTATACAGTAAAGGACAAAACCTTGAAGAGTAAGCCCCATTTATGTAGGGATGTGATGTATTTATGGATACAAATAACCCAAGACTGATCAACCCCCTGGGACCTTTTTCATATATGAACATACATCCATGTTTTTTTCACAAGCATTTCATGATAAATCAGTTATCTCAGCATGAAAGGGATGAGTGATACTGCACGACATCAAGCCAGAGCAGAACAGTCCAGAGCAGAACAGTATTCATGGTAAAGAGGATGGAGCTCCTTGTCTTTTGGATAAAGAAGCTACTTCGTTTAGCTACCTGCTATTTTTGAAGTTTTCAGTTTCTCAAATCACATGGAAAAGATCTGGAGGTGACCTTGTTCTAATAAACTGTACCTAGGAATGCATCTCAGTCTGTCCCATTCCTCAATGAGAGGATGTCTTGTGCTCAAGCAGTGTGATCTCAGTATGTTAAATTATGATGAGTCTGTTAAAATGACTACTATTCTAGTGAGTTTTTATATATTTTTAAGACCTTTCCAGAAATATAACCTGGAAACATGAGAAGGCCTACATAAAATTGTGTTACACAGTACAATTCAGTAAGGTTTTATGACTTCTCTTAATGATGGTAGGATATAGTCCTTAAATGCCTTGCAAATAATCATATACAGGAAACTATTTCTGCTTAGCAGAAGACTGTGGAGAACAGCACACATCTCACAAGTTAGGTGAAGGTGTGGTACACTACCTTGCTTGTGCAGCAAGATAATTCTGTCCTGCTGGGGAACAACAAGCATGTCATCCTTGCTCACTTTTCTCTTTTACTTGATTTGGAATGTACTATCCTGTTTTTTTCTTATAATTTGAAGCCTTATAAAGAAAGTATAGGCATGTTCCTTCTCAGGTTGAGTCTTAATATTTCTAATAAGGCTGTTATAAGATAGTGGCATCATTAAAAGATAAAAGGCAGACCTTATAGTTAATTTCTAGAAAAGATTATATATTTTTTTTCAAAACAAAGATCAATCATCTTAATTCTACTCTATGTGCATGTGTATTCTAATAATCTTATTATATATATGATTTTTCTGCAGCAGTCACTAGTCACTGGGTTGGTAACACAGGAAATGAAGCAACAGTTCAGTGTTTGCTTTTATTCCCTTTTATTAGCCTAATTTTTTGAAGTACATTAATTTGCTCAGGTGATTTACTAATCAGATTTACTTTGCTGCTAACAATATCATGAGCCAAATGCTATTAACCACTTTAGCATACAGTTCAAATCAAAGACACAGAAACTCATCAGCTTTTAGCATGACACACTACACTTTATGATCATATACTGTAGTTACACTCTATGCAAGATGTTCCCAGAGAAACAAAACTATTTACCAAAGAGTTTTGTAGTAGAACCCTTTCAATTCTGTACAATGACTTGCTCAACAAGTTGACCTTTTGTTGAATTACTGAACTTCACTGTTCAAGTATCCTAAACTGATCTACTGAGGAAACAATTATCTTGCAGCTTTGGATAGACTATTTCCTTGGGGATGTAGGGACCAAAGTGTGGAGGTTTGCAGTAATCTTTGGTAATACTAAAAGCATTCAGCAATACAATAGGAAGTATGGCAACACATAAAATAGAATTTAGTGCTACTAGTAACATTTCTCGGGGAAAAAGGCAGTGGAAGGAATTTGAAATTGTAAAAGCAAATTTTCTTGAAAAGAAACCCTTAGGTGAATTTGCCTTATTTGGATTCTTCCTATTGCCTTTAAAATATTCCATGAAGAAATGTTCAGAACTGTCAGAATATTCATTATGTTCCTGATTTCCTTTCCTAGCTTTCCGTGTGGTGTTTTTTTTGTTTGTTTGTTTGTTGTTTGGTTGTTTTTTGTTGTTGTTTGTTTTTGTTTGGGGTTTTTTTTTTGCTAATTAGTAGTAAACTATTACACATATTTGTGCCAACTTTCTCATATATCTGTATCTGTATGTCTATATATATATCACACATATCTATGGACAGAATATAAAGGACATTCATCACTTAAAACATACTGACTATTCATACTAATTCTTAACTAGGGCAGTGTGATGCCAGTCTGTATTCTCACTAACATGTATACGCAAAGGCTGTACCTAGACTAGAATATTAAACAAAGCCAGAGCACATTCCTGGGTACTGGCATTTAACAATCTATAACATTAAATGTTAGAAGTGCCCTGGCATGATTTCGGCACATACATTCTCCCAAACAATTCCAGGCATGCTTTGGTAATTAACACAGTCCAGAAACTGTTTGCAATAAGCAGTTTATATGCAACCACCCCATTCTGGAAGAAAAAGTTGACTACTGGTCCGGAGGGAGGTTATGGATATGTTTAATTAGTAAGCATAAAGATCACCTTGGAAGGCCACATCAAATCCCTCTCAAAAAAAAAAAAAAAAAAGAAGCAACTGGAACAAATAATGAAGCTAGGAGGGAGAAGCACAGAATCTGAACTCTGCTTTGTATCTTCACATAACAAGATCACTATCATTGCTATTTGCCAAATGAGAACTGTTACATACTTGTACTGTTCCATTAGCTGCACTGCCTGATGCTCCTGGGGGTGGCGCCTCATATGGCATTTCAAGCTATTCATATTTGTGGTGGCGAAGTCACACACTCGACATCTAAAGAGACAAGAAGAAGTAAACTAATCTGACAGTTAACTGCTAACACTATTCCAGAAATAAAAATCTGTAAGAAAGCAAAGATATCTGGAAGGACTATAGTTAAAGACGTAACAATATTCACAGAAGTCCAAGTGATGGCATTAACTTTCAATTTTTGGACAATGAGAATCATTTGCAGCCCAAAAAAGCCTCCTCCTTTGAGAAGACATACGGTCTGTGTTCCTTCCTGACATCTATTGTGTGCACCTCTACTGAAGCTGGTAATGGGGAAGGAAGTATCAGGATTCACTGGAGTCACTGCTGCCATGATGCAAGTTGCTGGGCTGTTATACAAAGGCAGAATACAGCCATAAGAGCTATAGGGGACCTAGTGTAGTCTGAAGTGAGTCTTGTTCGTCAAGAATACATGTTATACTTAATGCAACAGCCATGTTTCTCATGACAGTTTAAAAGCAAACTATCTATTTAGTAATGAAATGACTAGGTTTCTGAGCATTATATCTAGAAGGGACAAGACCAACATATTTAGATTCAAATGCCCTAAGAGGAGTGTGTGACATTATGCTGTCTTAATTTTTTTTACTTGTCACAATTTCTTTCTGTAAAACAATACATAAACCAGTTGATGCAGATTCAGATTCCAAAGTATCACACAAAATACTATGCTATTCATAAATAACATATATGTGGTATACTACCACACGAGCATCTTGTGTGTAATGTATTGAAACAGAAGCCATCAGGCTCAGCTCAAACTCTGCATAGTTGTTAGCTCTTCAGTTGTTTCTTCTTTTGAAATGGTAAAGTGTCCAATTTTACACCTGGTCTGAGACTTCAGGACACTTCACTTGGGATTACTCACTTTATTTTTTACGGTTCTTAATTGTGCAGTATTAAAATCCAGAAGGTTCAGATCTACAAAAATGCATCACTGGAAGCTATGCAGTTTAATTTCCAGCATTTTTTTTCAGAATAATAAGAAAATACGTTTGCAGGTATGATAATGGCAACAGTGTAATTGGTTGCTATTTGATACTATGAAAGACTTGAGGAATACATGTTTCAAAAAGAAAAGTACCCTAATAGTGGACTTCTATGTTTATTAGGCCATGGCTTAAGTATCCTACCAGATCTGTAGATTTGTCTAAGGGGTTTAAGAAAAAAACATAAGAAAAGCAAGCCAGATCAGTAGGTTTAAATTTAGTATGCAGCAGTCTGTACCACCAGTAGAAAATTTTCAAGTGTTCCTAAATCAAACAAGCTGGCTGACACCATTTCAGAAAACTACCATTTACAAAACACTTCACAGTATCTGCTGTTCCAACCCTTCTAAGTAACAAGTAACAGCGATAGGGATGATTCTGAGGAGAAAAAAAGAAATTTATTTGTATTCCACATTTGCTCTCTGAGCAAATATCTTGCAAATTTTTGCTAGTATTATGGGATATCATTGTAATGTACAAATCAAAATACAACGTGTCTTCTGGGTTTGTTTATCCAAAAGAGAAAGACCCTGGCTGAGCTCAGCATTTCAAGGTGTTCAGTTTCCAGTATTTGTATTAAAAAAGACAGAAGTATATTAGCTCAAAAATTCTATTAACTCAGACCTATTTTCTAGACACTAGAGAGGGACAGAGATCCACACTGAATGAGCACAAATTGAATTTGCAGGAATTTATGCAGCAACCAATAGAAAAATGCATGATTTATTTTTCTGCTGGGGACCTGACCTACAGTATTACATGCGATTGTAGATATCAAAGTTCTATATAAATCCATATGACATCCTTGTAGAAAAATTATAAAATATGAGCCTAAATGAGTGTATTAATATTGCTTGAAACCTGTGAAAAAGAAGAGAGGATTGGTGACAAGACAAAGGGCAGAATTTTGCTACAGTTTCTAGTAGCCAATGTAAAAAGTAACCAGATAACAATGAGGAACACTGCAATAAAGCAAATCCAAAATGCACTTAAGTGTGCAAGGAATTTGACAAATATATTATGGCTATTGGCCAAAGTTCAATACTACAATGTAATTAACTTCCCTTTTCACATCTGAATGCTCCCAACTCAAAACCAGAAGTAGACTGCTATGATCAAAGATGTATCCTGGAAAAGTTAGCAAACCTTAATAACATAGTTTGAGTCAACCAGCGAGTGTAGATCCATCAAATTTGAGTAAAATTAAGTTAATTGGAATTCTTTAACAGTATCTTCAAAACTGCATGAGCAATTAAGTAACCTTTTTAATGAAAACAAGTAAACCAGACATGTGGCATTAGCAATAATTAAGACACTTACCTGTATGGCTTATCAGAGTTATGAATTCGTCTGTGATTGCGTACACCAACGTAAGTTGTGCTTGTGTAGTCACATACATCACATCTATACAGTTTCTGAACTGAAGACTTGTTTCCTATGTGAAACAAAATCCATTATTTTAGTGAGTTACATTCAGTGTTGTAAGGTGTTGTCAGGTGATAATTTCAGCACAACTGAATCATCACAGAATTACAGAATGATTTGGGTTGGAAAGGACCTTAAGACCATCCAGTTCCATCCCCCTCCATGGGCAGGGATGCCTCACCCTAGACCATGTTTCCTAGGGCTCTATTCAACCTGGCCTTGAAACATGAATTAACATTTAAAAGCAATGCTTTTAACTATCGGTAAATGTTTAATATTTTCAAAGTATCTGGAGCAAACTGGCAATGGACATAGAGATAATAAAGGTATCATTTATTTAGCATGCTGTTCTGCATTTACCATTTACTGGAGTTACTAAAATTTTAGGATAACACATTTTTTCTCACTATGTGGACACATCTTTTGCAAATTCATCTTTTCTTTAAAAGCTAGCAAAAGGTGTTAAAATGTGGGAACTGCTGACCCCAGGAGTTTCACTGCTTTGCAGAATGGAAAGGAAAACATGGGCATTGAGAAAGGACAAGTTTAGATTGGATACAAGGAAGAAGTTCTTCACAGTAAAGGTGATGAGGCACTGGAATGGGTTGCCCAGGGAAGCTGTGAATACTCCATCCCTGGTGGTGTTCAAGGTTGGGTTGGACAGAGCCTTGGATGACAGGGTTTAATGGGAGGTGTCCCTGCCCATAGCAGGGGTCTGGAACTAGATGATCTTAAGGTCCTTTCCAACCCTAACTATTCTATGATTCTATAAGTTTCAAACTGGCAAAAAAGCCGAAGTCTTCCCAAAGCATCTCTCTGTCCCTCCCACATACATGCACACTTTCAAAAAAAAAAAACCCAACAAAATTCTGATCAGATGTCTGAAGAAATAATTTGGAACTTCTCCAAATTACTAAAAAGCAATTGTAACAAAAATCATTTTTTTGTTCCAGAACGAAAACGACTCTTGAAAAATTAATGGCTGCAGGGACAAAGACTAATGACTAATCTAACATAGCAAATGTATGCTCACAAGTGCACAGTCTTAATATTTTTGAGATGTGAGTGTATAGACTTCAACAGCCTTATTCCTGCTCCCTTACTGAACAATGGAACTGATATGGGTTAAAATATTAACATATGAGATGAGGGATGGTATTTTCTATGCTTCTTTTTCCATTCCAGCCTTTCACGTAGCCTTCACACACTCCCCAAATGAAGGAACAGCAGAAACATGAAGGAACACAAAGGCTGGAGCTGTTTAAATCAGGACTACCACCAAAAGAAACATCAAACTAAAATCACAGGGCTTTCTTCCTGCATCTAACCTCTTCACTAGCTTAAGTGAAGTAAGTGCAAGTAAGGTGCTTAAGTTCATTTCATCTTTACACCGATTCTTACTATCTGGCTGAACAGCCAAGCCATTACTCTCAGTTACCTTCATGGGCTTTGAAGAAACTCCGGTATCAGTCCTTACCGAGTATCTCTGGTTGGTGAAGATCATTACTAAAGTACAGCCCCAAACCAAAATAAAGAAACAATTCAATAAATAATGTGTGGGAGTAAGAAAAGCTGAAATATTGCAAAAACAGACTTCAGGAACTTCAACCTCCTGTGAAGTACATCTCCAGCACAAATTAATTTGTGTTATGAAGAGGTTTACTAGTAATAGGATAAATCAGAAGATCCTAGATGAACAGAAAAGGGTGTATTAGCTGGATGTTTTTTAGTAGATATTGCCTCAAGAACTCTGGTAATATCAGCAGGTGACCTAATTCCCAGGCCTCCCAGTTCCTCCCCAAACCAAGGATAACTTCCCTTCCTGAGAAAAGCAAGTTCTGATTTCCCAAGTAAGATCTCTCCATTCTGAATCCCAAAGGAATCTTGTCAAGGTCAAGAGGTCCATGTCACACTGAGGAGAGGGTCTGTCTGCCATTGTTCCAACTTGTAAAGACACACAGGCTTGAAATATGAAATAAGTGACTGTTGAAAACCACAGAAAGTAGACTTTTCAGACACATCTCAGCTTAGATCCAAATACCATGAGCTTCCTTCCAGTTTGGAGCAAGAAAAACTGACTGACACCCCCTCCATTATCATCTCCTGAAGGGAGGAATAAGACAAGCAGACTGAGCTTAGGAGGAACTATAGAGTTTATCTTGAAAACAGAAGTTTTATCTCCTGAGTCCAAAATACTAAACAGATTTTGTAAACATAATTTTGTTCTGAAGTTCCCTCTTAATGATGCTGGACTCCACATGGAAGCTTTAATCTTTTCATTATCAAAGCAACACTTAGCAATCTTTATGGTAGAGACATTGCAGAATAAAGTAGTGGAAAGAGTCATCCAAAATGGAAGCTCAACATTTTACTTTGATTTCTGCCTCCCCCAAAAGGAAGGCACTGAATTATGTCCAAAAAACTTTTAGTTATATTATTCTGAGGGATAAAAATTCTGTTTAAGCTAACTTAAACAGTAAGGGAAAATTATCAATAATTAAACTTTTCCTCCAAAATTCATCACTTTAGGGGAGGACTGATAATCCCATAAGGTTGTTCTGAAGAATATATAGCATATCATATAAATCAGCAATCTGAATACAAAGAGAGTCTGAAATAAAATCTGAGTAATTCTGTGTGTACCAAGATAACAGAAAAAATATATTTTTTACTTTAAAACAAGACATAGTGCTCACTCTTCTAGCATTCTTATAAAAAGTAATATGGAAGTAATATATAACATCCAGTCTTTGCAAGTCAAACTTAGAGCAAAATATATCAGATTTTTTTTCCTACAATATGCTCATATAGTAAAATTTATTGGGTTAATTTTTTCTATTTAATGTAAATTATCAAAACTATCAACATATAATTGAAGACTCTGGAATTTAGGCTTCTACAATTATTCTTTTATGAATGCATATGTAGGCAGAAGACCACAAATGAATGCAAAGACACTTACTGGGCTGCAGATCTATGGGAGAGCAGGGGTTGTGTGAAGGTCAAGCTACTGCATGCTAAACTTGAATGGGTTTTCCATCTTAAATTCTGCAGCTTTAGAATAAACTGCTTCCAAATGTATTTTCTGTTATAAATTTGGTATTTTATTGGCCAGGCAGCTTAAAACAAACAGTATCTAATGAGATTTTTAAAGCATTATGAAAACATATTATCTATTGCATAGTTGTTCGTGGCTAACCACCCAGTAGCACACACTTAGGAGCAATTATTTATACCAATCAGTACTTTAGATTTATTCCATCAACAAAATGCACATGAATTATAACACATCATATAATCTCTCACTGTTGCAAAATAGCAGTCTTACTCCTTCCATGGACTTATTTCTTGTGGGTTTGGGGCCTTTTTTGCTTTCTGGATGGAGGGTATCAGGCCTCTTAAAAGGGAGCATGGAAATGACAGATCTTTGTTCTAGCAGTAGTAACAGGTGCTCCTGTAATGCTGCTTATTGCCCTATTCCTTCGTTATTAGACATTTACAATCCAATCATATCCAGTGTCATAATGCTCCCTTTTAATTTATTGTACCACCATGATGAAAAAAGAGACTTTTAGGACTAACTATTTCATTAACAAGAAATGAAACTGTTCAGCTCAGGCATCTTTCACATAACCAGATGCTATGCCATAAACTTCTTTGTTTTGTGTTACTTTATAGGGATGACATCTGTTTGACAAGAGTTCACTGTACTGCATTAGTGTTGCGATTTGATTATAAATTGGTTCTGAAATAATTTAAGCATTCCAAAGTATGAGTTAATAAAAGTTTAAAAGGAGAACTGTTTTCATTCAAACCACATTACTGAATTTCATGTGGGGTAAACAATCAATTAAAGTGCATGGCTGTAACACTTTTGTAAGATAATAATAAGCAAAAAATACTAAAGAAAAATCTCAACAGTGATTAAATTGAAAGCAGGCAGTTTTCTCAAACAGGGCTCCTCTTTCATGAAAGCTATATTGCAAGATCAGGATATAAACTCTAAAACTACCTCATTAAAACATACTATTTTCAAAAGCGAAAGGGCACCTTGAATTTTGGTCACCTTAACAGGACTTTAGCTCAAAAGTTACAGTATTTCCCCAAATCTACCATGTTTCAGGCATTGCACGGTAGCTATTCCTGTATCATGACATTTATAAAAATACTGGCTTAAAACAAACAAAACATGGTCAGAAGTAATAGTCCAAGCTGTGCTCACAGATATCTGTACTCAGCTAAACTAACAATGTTGTATTTCCTTCCAATGTCACTTCCATTAAAACATTTATTCTATTTCTTCTGAAGAAATCCTACTACTTCATGGGGAACATTCCCACTACCAGCAGACCCTCCCTGCCTTCTTCCTGTCTCCTCCTGACTTCAGATACCTCTCTCAGGCTTTGGTCTTAGGGATGTAACAAACACTACAGATGTGAATTTAAATCCTTTCTGCATTGATGAGACTGAAAAGGAGTAGGGAAGGTTCACTCTACCTGAGGCTGATAAGGAAATGAACTTTAACTTTCTATATTGAAAGCCAGAAAGAGGCAGCGTGAGCTAACAGAACAGAAGCCAAGCGTAAGTTTCTCATTCTAGTCCAAGATATACAACGTTGCTTTGGACAAATCATTAATGGTTCGAACTGTTCACCCTGCTTTCATGCTGATTAGTCTGTTTTTGACAAGTAGTTCCATCAGTATCAGTAAATGCTTTTGCAGTCACTGATCAGCTGTAGAGGCGAGAGCAGGATTCAGAAATTTCAGCTGTGGTCTATGTACTATTACAGTGCACATATTGGTATCTAAACGAACAAGGGACCATAGTTAGGCCAGAAAAGAGCTAAGGGCACAAAATGGAAATAGTTCAGCCCACAGCTGTTCAGGTGATATAATTACTAGTATTTTTCCACAGTGCTCTAAAATTGCACAGTACTAGTAATTACAGTGTCACCTTTAGAATAAAAGTGCAGTATGTATTTTCAGTAACTGAGAAGTGGATGCATTCTAGTTGAAATAATAAATATTGGGGCTTCAGGATATTCAAAAAGATTTTAAAAATGTTCTCCTAAACGTCAAAATCTGGCTGTTTTTCTCCCTATTTCACTACCTTAAGACATCAAGGGTTTGGCTTTGGGTTTTTTGCTGTTGCTATTTTTAAAACAAACACTATTAAATGATAAGCAAATACACAGTTAAACAAACAATTAGAAAATGCGTACCTACTGTTACTCTGGCAACTATAACAGATACAGGCTGAATTTTTAGAATGCCTTATGTTTGCCTTTGTTGGTCTAAAAAAAATGATGCATTTTGGACATTACTACAATTAAATGAAAAATCCTAAACACAGAATGGATGGTACTGTATATATATGCTGACAACAAACTGCATTACCACAGTGAGTTTTGAAAAAGGCTTTCTTTTGTTTGCTCTAGGTGATTTGGAAGGGAGGAAAAAATACTGTTTTTTTTTTTTTTAATTGAAAATTCAGAGTAATACTTCATACCAGTTGTTTTTCACAAGAAATACAATGTCCAATTATAGGGCCTGAAAATGTCTTGTCTACCAATAAATGTCAGTAAGATATCTCAAAATAGACTATGATTAAGCTTTGCACACTACAAAGAATATACATTTATGGTTATGAACAGGCATGAAAAATTTCAGCACAAATGAGATCTTAAAGCCAGTTTTATAATATACAAATATAACAAAAAGTCATGTTATGAGTGACTTTTTGTAATTCCAAGTGTAAAAATAAACAGTACCTTCTCTTTCCTCTACTTCGTTGGAAACTATTAGTTTGTTAGATGTGGCTGCTGAAAAGATATCTGGAAGACTGTGTTGTTCTCTTTCATGATTTCGTAGCTGGCTCTGAAAAAAGCAATTTCCTGCATTTAAATATACACTACAAACACACACTGGTCACTTAAAATACTGCAATCAATTATGAATTGTTACTTAAATTTTCAGGACAACTCTTATAAATTGGGTGTTAACATATATATAGATTATCCCTCCCATAATTTTACTAGAAACAAAGCAAAGTAAATAATATTAATAACATAAACGAATAATGCCAGTGACTGAGAGGATTATATGATTTGTGTTTAGTTAGAAAATAAATTTCCTTCTTCCCTCATTCACATAGACAAGTAGCAAACAGTTCTTCCTCCAAAATTATTATAATCCAGAATCAGTACTAGATTAGAGGTTAGACGATGGCTTATGTGAAAACTGACTCAACTCTCATATTGCCTAGTGATTTAGGAATATGTTATTCCTATTTTTACTTGCCTGGGGAGGAGAGAGGAAAGAGAGCCTTTCGCCACCCTACTTGTACTTCTTTTTTAAACTAGGATTAAACAACAATAAATACGGGAAAACTTGCACTACCATTGCCTACAAGAGTTTCAGTTGTACATCTGGATATTTATCCTCTTTATTCCTGACTACTGAACTGAGTATATAGGAACAACCTCACCAAGCTTAAAATAGCAATTATAAAAATGGCAGAAGTACATTATTCTGCTCTGGTGTGTAATCTTTCAGTTCTACAGAACATCCAGACCAATAAAGAGGAAAAAAATAAAGAGTTTCTGCTTCAAAGTGTCTCATGTTACCCCCAAGTGCCATGATTACTTTTGCACACACTCAAAACTAGTGAAAATGTTTGAGCATTCGTTTAAAGTTTCAACTATTAAGTTATTTGATACTTCCATTTCCTCCAGCAGTTGCTACATGTGGGCAGAAAAACAACACTGATATTAATATATCCATAAGATGGTTCTCAGGAAAGTAACTTATGTGAGGAAGCAAGTTTATTTCAGTGGGTAAAGCAGAATAATTATAGCTGAACTGTATATTTGGAACGTGCTGCTGGCAATAATCCCCAACTGCAATGACAATCAAGTCAGGCTGAATTAAGTTAGAAAGAGGAATTACCAGTTATTAAAAAGGTAGCAAAATAGGTTATTTAGCTATTACAGACAGTCACAGGAAAGAACTTTACCTTATAATGAAAGGATTCTTCACATTGCTTGCACTGGTACATTCTTGTTTTGCAGTGGTTGATCATGTGGCTCTCTAAATCCTTACTATTGTCAGCAATATGTTCACAGATAGGACACTGATATGGCTGCCTCTGACGATGGACTCTCAAGTGTTGTTTTATGTAGCCCTTATTACCACTGCTGTAATGACAGAGGCGACAGCGGTAGGGTCGATCTGCATTAGGTAGATATTCTACTAGGTTACTGCCAGGAATATTTGCATCATTTGCATTTTGACATTGTGCATTGTCTTGTAATTCTTTCAAAATGTCATCATCAGAAGCATTCTGATCTGTCCTCTCCTTCAGTTTTTCAATGACAGTGAGTAGTGACATACTGATGCCCATTTTAGTTGGTGTTTCTGATAACTCTGGCCTTTCTTTCTGAATCTCAACTATTGCACATTCACCTTGGCTAAAGCCACTGAACTCCACTGAATGATCCTGAAGTGAGGATGCCACTTTAGAATGAGCCATGCATGGGCCACCTGCTTCTCCCTGTCCTGCACCTGCATCCACAGCATCTTCTCCGGTCAGAGTCCTGAAGCTAGAACTCGTTAGCTCTGCAGCTCTGATAGGCATTGTAACAAGAGCTTCTGCAGCTAACGAGTGTAGTCGTAAAGACTCTGAATTTGTCCTTCTTCGTGCAGGTGGCACATTTTCATCAGCTGGTATGGTTTTAGTAGAGCTTAATTCATTATCTTTCTTCTCAGTACTATTCCATCCTATTACTACTTCTTGAACTGGGTCTGAATGATAAACTTCATCAGGTTCTTCACAGGCAATGTGGGACTCCTCTGAGATTAATTTTTTTTCTGTTTCAATGTCAGTGTTCATCAAGAAAGGCTTCTGTAAGATACTTTCTTCAGCACCTGGCAAACGCTCCACTATTACATTAATGTGACCTTTTTTATTTGGACTACAACTGATGATTTTCTGTGCTGATGAAAGCAGGCTATCGGTTATCATACTATCTGGTTCTATATCTGATACAGTCTCCTCTAAAACCTCTGTAGTAGGAGAATGCACTACAGACTGATTTAACATCTCTTCCTCTTTTGCATTTGTTCCTACTGGCAATTTACATGACAGTTGCTCAGAATTGCAAATCTGAAGTTGAAGAGAAGGTTCACTGTGGATATCAAGTTCATTGTTTTCCAAGGAAAGAACAACTGCATCCATGCTATGAGGTGTATGAGTTACAACCATCTCTGACAAGTTGGCAGTTTCATTTTCTTCCTCAAAGATAGGATAGGAGCAATCAACCTCACCTGCATGTTTCCAAGCGTGTGTTTTCAGCATTCTTTGCTGACCACATGTGTACCGACAAATTAAACACCGGTACATGCCATACTGCTCGTAAGTATACCATTTTCTCCTACCTATTTCAGGCCTCTGAGTAGACTGAGTTGTATCTTTACCTTCCAGATTTCCCATCTGATCAGCCCCTGATTTGACACTTCCTTCCACTGGCCCTTGCAAAAATGAACTTGTGACATTTACACACTGCTGCACTTTCGTCTGGGTGTTATTTTTACCACCATTCTCATGGCAATTTTGGAAGTGGGATTCAAGATCTTCTTTGCTTTTGGAAGCAAAATGACATTCTGAGCACATGAATATCACTTCATTTTTCTGCCCATGCTGTTTTACATGTTCCTGCAGTGTTACGAGAGAGGGTGACAGAAACTTACATAGGCTGCATTGGTAGCACATCACATTTTTTTTGCTTTGTGGAAGATATTCAGTCACAAAATAATCTGCTTGTAGCTCTTCAGTCTTTTTAGTTGCAAAAACAGAGAGCTCAATTGCTTTAGCTGGGATTTCACAAAGATCATCTGCGTCCAAGGACTGTGTAGAAGCATTAGGATGGGAACGTTTCTTCCCTATTAGAAGGCATCTTTGTGTCTTCTCATTTTCAACTATTTTGCTTAGTTTCTGGATAACATGAATTAGTGGGTCAGTGTCACATTTTCTTTGATTTTCACTGTTTTGCAGTGTTGGGCCAATGACTGTTTCAGAAATGAGCACAGCTTCCTGTTCCCCAATATTTGGCATCAATACTGCAACACTGCTTCCTTCTTCCATAATACCTAGAAGAAAGCGGTTTATAAAAAATTAAAATGTATACATGTACAATAATAAAAATACAACCCAGTACTGTTTAGATTTCATCCTCTACTAAATACGGAAGCCTAATGCTATTACCTTAATAAAAACTTTCAGAATGGCTATACAGACAGACAAAGATTTTGAGAACATTTAGTGGATAGCATTGATGCTGTTCAATACAGCTGGATAGAGTAATTCCAAGATAGCCTATAACAGCCTGCCTCCAAGTTGTACAGGGGCAAGATATATATTTTTCATGTTCAGGTGATTAGTACTGTGTCGTGGTTTAAGCCATAAATCAGCCACGCAGTTTGTTCACTCACTTCCCCCTTTTTCTTCCCTCTGCTCCT